>JAUZST010016923.1:0-34020 GCA_034779995.1 Parotocinclus haroldoi
GGACCCAACTGTGGCAGCTTGGCAGAGGTGGGATTTGAACCCTGGACCTTCTGGTCCAGAGTCCAGTACCTTAACCGGTAGGCTACCACAGGCTTATCCAGACCGATTACAATCCAAGCAGTGGCAACCTGGAGCTGGGATTGTAATCCTGGACATTCTGGTTTATAGTCCAGGATTCATGAACTATAGATGGTCCAATACCTTAACCACTGGGCTACCAAAGTCCCACAGGATTTTAGGTATGTGGACCCCTTACTTCTAAATTAGAGTGATTGAGGCAGTTGGTATATTTCTGGAATGTGGATATCTGACTGATGATAACAGTCAAGCATCGTTTATCATGCTGTTCCTAACCCTCCATATTGCGCCAGGCATATCTTAGTGAGTCTTAGTCATACTGCATTGTAGTAGAAAGGGTTTTTCCACATATATATTTTCCACATAGCTAAACACAACCCATAAACACCAGCCTCTTGATAGATTAAAGTGTCTGCAGGCCACATTTAGCACAGAGTGACGATTATATAAAGATGCACGCAGTTGTGTAGGTGAGTATCATGGTACCAGGGCGGAGGGATATTTTCAAATGCCACAGTTTTACGAACCATGCGAGACCCTTAAAGATGCAGTTCTGTGAAATTGACACAGTAAATTGGCAGATATGGCAATATCAATGCTGCCTTTGTATTATAACAGGAGGAATATACTTGACTTTTCTAGCCGTAAATAGTAGAAAAATATGGGTTGTAAAACATACACATAACAAATGTATGCGTCAGACTTGACATAAAAATGTTTTGTATAATATAACGAGGCACAAACGCCTCAAGCTTGTGGCTTAACCCCTCGTGGTGCAAAAATGGTCTTATCCGCTCGCACGTCCACTCAAAACAATACGATTATATTATAGGCATGGTAGGCAGGAAAATGGAAAAATGGACTGGAACTCTCTTAAAAAACTCTCTTAATGTTATAAGGAAGAAACCTTGAGAGGGCCAAGACTCAGAAAAGGAACCAAACCTCTTCGGGCAGCTTAGATATTCTAAGTAAGAATGAAATTAAGTTATTGAATTAATAAGTTTAAATGAACAGAAAATAAATACAAATTAAGAGGAGAAAAGACATACAGTGCTATCTCGGTTCTCTTCCTTGGAACGCGTCGAATTTGGTTCATTGTGCATTATGACTAGAAAATTCTCAGTTCTCATTGTTTGCTCAGTGTTCGGTGCACTTGCTTAAGCGTGTAGGAGTTAAGTTTGTGCGACTTGTTTCTGCCTAAACTCCATTCATGATTCAGTACACAGTGATTCAGATTCACCATAGCTCTCGTTCAGTGAAGATCTCTGCTGTGTTTATCGTGTTTTTCTTTATTTCCACAGCTGCAGCACTGTCTTCTTAGTGCAAATAAGTCCCCAATGGGTCCAAAAATGGTTAATAATGACAGCTAACCGAAAGGAAAACAGGAACTGAATCATCTTGGCTTTCAGGCTGAGAAGTTAGCAATAATTAAGGTCAAATTGTTATTTTAAAATGTTTAAGAAAATTATGTATTTAAGAAAATTTAATATAACGGAGAGTATAAGCAAACAGAGAATATACAAGTTACAGCGTATAAGCCAATAATTAAGAGAAATAGAATAAAATAACATAAAAATGTAAACGATTGTCCCAACTTTAGTGTTTTATGATGTCTAGAAACCTTTATTTATTTAAATCAGAAGATAAAGAGTTTTTTTTAAGAGTTAATCACTATTGTGATAGTGTGCACTTATTTTAGAATAAATTGCCTTAACAAATATATTAGCTTATGTGTGCTTTTTCTACTTCTACTCTATTTCTATTTCTATAAGAACACTTTAAAATACAAAGATTTGTTCCTGACAGTAGAAATCTTGTTCAGGACAGAAAACTTTCCGTTTGGACAAGCTGGAAAACGAGGCAGCACTGAACTCCGCAAGCAATTATTTTTAATGGAATCTGCGTCGGCATACTTACGTGGAAGCTGGCTATGTGCTCGCGGTCAAGTGGTTTGAGCACGCTCAGTTCTCCAGAGATGGGGTCGATGGAGAAGATGCCAGTGGGTGGCTGGTCAGCTCCGGGGCCGGTCACGCTGTAGCGTAGGTTCACCTTGTTGTCGTGGTCTGAACGGATCTGCAAATACAGAGAGCAAATGCGGTCATACCAAACAGAAATTGATGACGCAATACTCATTTCTCCTGTCGCAGCTACATCTTCAGGAGGGTTCTTTAACTTGGTGGTAGCAGATGGTACGTGTGGGTGTGTGAACTGCGTGGGTTTGCTGTGGTGAACCGGGATTAGATGCTGTCTGTGGGGCAGGCTACGAACGCGGCGTGGGCCGGCAGACAACATTTATAAGTGCTTCTTGTTTCAGACGAAATATGTATATCAGGATTCATGATGGAACAATGTAGCAGCAAGCTGTTGTGGCTTTGGCTCTTCCATCTGTGTGTGTGTGTGTGTGTGTTTGTGCAGGTGCATTAAAGCCTGCATTTTTGTAACAGTAAGAGTACAAGACAGAGACACACAGGTGATCTTACCCTGACCAATTCCTGTGGAAAAGGTCCTCTGGAGTTCTCCGGGACATTAATTGGAGGTATAACCCAGTCTCTCTTCATGCGCTTGAACTCGCTCTCCACTTGTCGCATGGGAATCACAATTTCCGGCAAAGTGTTGGAGCCGAACGCCTCCTGAAACCGGCAGCACACAGAGAGAAGCAACACGTGTAAAAAGGAAATGCAGCAAAAGCAGCTCACAGTTTGTAATATACACTGCTCACAAAATGAGGCGATATTTCAAAACGAAAATGAAGAGCATCCCACAAAAACTGCTGGACAATCCGAATCTGCCCATGCCCCATCGCTGTCTGAGTATTTTGGCAGTTTTGGGTGACCATACACCCTACTGAACCCCTCTTGTCCAGTTTGACATTCTTCTGTTCACCCTCATCAATATGTCACATAAACCAAGACAGAAGAAAATCAACACAGATAAAATTGTCAGATTGCTGCCTTCGTTCCAGGGTCTGTTTGGGATCTTATAACGGTCAGGTTCGAGCATGTTTGCTGTGGAGTGACACTGCCCTGTGATGATGTGATGATCTAGGGATCATCACATATGACAGCCTGCCATCCCAGAAGTGATACAAGAGACACTAGCAACTCAGCAATATGTGCAGATCATCCTGAGGCCACATGTTACTTCTCAACTGGCATTTTTCTGCAGGATAATGCTCATACCTCATATAATGCTCATAATGCTCAAGGCTGTCCCAAAAAATGTCCCGAAAAATTTCACGCCAATCGACCATTTAGCTGAGACATCAGCTCCAGGAGCCTACAGGTGTACAGGACACACAGACCCAGCTGCAACATCTAAAGGCAAATGTGCCACGGGATACATGCAGAGCCTCCATGCCCAACCGTACCTCGTCTTGTATCAAGGCTGGAGGCGGCCAAACAGGGCACTAGAGCCTCCTTTTAATGGTACGGTTTTCCCAATAAACTCATCATTCCGCACTGCTACTGTAATCATTATCTTCAGTTCTCCATGGTGAGGTTTTTTTGGTCAATGTGTGTATTTGTTTGAGTATAAATTCCCAAACTAAATTTGACCAACATAAAAAGAAATATACAAATATTTTAATAGCATTATATACTGTCATAATCTGCCGGATAAATCATTCCACCATATTCTAAAAGAAGAAACAAGGCGAAAATTAAATGTTGAAAACAGCGAGTTTTTTTTTTTCACCTCAATAACTGAAATAGCCTGAAATCAGGTCTCTGAATAAGCTGATTAAAAATCCACTTTTAGATACAGTATACAAGTCGTGACCCCAGGCTCTTCCAAAATATTGAACCACAACGCTGTGCTAAGCCAAAAAAGTTAAAGAAGCCGTTCACCTCGAAATGCGATCTACTCAATATATGCAAATTAAAAAGTTTGCAAAGAGTAAGAATAAAAAAGTAGAGGAACGTTGCCTATGTGTTGCCCTTTTTGGTTAGTTAGGGCAGAGAACTGAATGTTCAGAACGTCTCATGTTTCAAAGGTTTTGTTATCAGTGTTTGCAATTTCCTTATCCCTTTGCAGAGTCTTTATCCCTTACAGACAGTTCCTTTGCAGTTTAGATACCAGAATATTAACTAGCAAGCTTAGCAGAAGAACTTGAGCAAGGCCTTTAAGCTGTTTGTATTGTATCGACTGTTCACCTTGGTCACCTAAACGCATCTAATTATGTGAACTCTTGAGCAAAACTATGGGAAGTCCTTGGAAAATAACATGTTTTCTCAGTTTTCTGAATAAAAACCCAGTTACAAAATCAAGGCGTGACATGTCAGACGAGTGCTTCCAGAAAACACCTATAATTATCAAGGTCCCTTCATATGGGACTGTGGTGGCCTAGTGGTTAAGGTACCGGACTGTGGACCTGCTGGGTCCCTAAGCGAGGCCTTTAACCCACAATTGCTTGTATTGTAAGACTGAACTAATTGTAAGTCGCTCTGGAAAGGGCGTCCTCTAAAGGATATAAATGTAAATGTAACCATTTGACCGCTGTACTAGTAGTGTAACACTAGTGTACCCACTTCAAGGTTTACCGTGTTTAAAAGTAAAGTAACACTCTATGTCTGTTCTCTACATCAAGTGGACTCATTACCTTTTGGTTGTGTGCAGCCATTGACGTACGTGTGTTCATAATTATAGAATACTGCACACTTATATTTTTTTGGTTCTACAGTGTGTGGTGTCAATGTGTGTTTGTAACTGAAGAAACATTATGTTGTGTATTTCATGAGTGGACTGACGTGTAACAGTTTAGGTTTTGGGTGCTGCGTAGGTGTTAGCGTTCCACGCCCCTACTCGGTAGTATATCTGACACGTTTATGTACTTTTGCACAGTTTTTTGTGAAAAGACCTTTTATATTTACATTACAGTTGCATTAAAAGACTATGTGTCTATGGTAATGTTCTGGTGCTTCTACTTTAGGGTAATTACTTTTCCTTAACGCATAGGAATTCGACAGAAAAACTGAGATTAATGTGCATGTGTGTGTCAGTGTGTGTGCGCGCGCGCGTGTGTGTATGCATATACAAGGTTGTGATACAGCATAGCGAAGCTTTGTGAAAGGGTCGTAGTCTCTCAGGGTTACCACAGTCCCGTCACTTGTATTTGTATTTGTGCTAACACAGTACAGTCGAAACCTGTTCGATGCTCCAGATGTGAAAACAGGGAGAATAACACTGAGGTAAAAAGGTGTTTTTATCGTACATCTGGCAGATCAGACAATAAGCAGGTGTAGCAGGTGAAAAGGTTAGCGTCTTTGTGTATGCAGAGTGCAGTTGTGAGTAAAAGTGTGCATCGTTAGGTTTTGCTGCAATATTCAGTTTCTTAAGTCCTCGTTTTTCACATTTCATATTTTCTGCATACTTTACTTCGCACTGGAAAATTTGGAATAATGTAAAAATACACGTTTACACTCTTATTACACTATTTCTAAAATAATATCATTATTTGTTTGGATTAGACATTATTGGATTAAAGTTCTCACAGAACCTGAAGATGACAATGATGGATTGTTGTTGTCAGTCTTGTAATTATTATAGCTTAATAGTTGTTTAAAGTCACAATTACGAAATAATCGCACACACATATTTATATGTATGTCCAAAGACATATAAGTTAGGTTAATTGGTGTCTCTAAAGTGGCCCTTAGTGTGTGACTGTGTGTGTGTGTGTGCCCTACAATGGATCGGTGCCCTGTCTAAGGTTGTTCCTGCCCTTAGGCCCAGAGTTGCTGGGTGTGCACCGGCTGGCCCACGATCCCGTGTGGATTAAGTGGAGGATAATGGATGGATGTGTGTATATATATACAAACACAGATATCTGCCGTTTAACGTGCATCCAATCAGCATCCGTTTGCTTTAACAGCTTCATTTGTTAATAAACATTCATTCCTACATTTACACCCAACCATTGTGTTGAGGGCAATGGGGGCAATTTAAAAGCTACTAATGAGTTTAATGAGTTTAATGAGTTTCTAAATGAATTTAATAAATGAAGTGATTTCAAACGGGTAAATTTATAATCATGATGTGTTTCAAAAGCAGCATCCAGGAAAGAGTCTTCGATGAGCAAAGATAGCAGAGACTGTCCAGTTTGTCAACAAATATGGGCGAAATGCTTGAAATCTTTAAAAACAACGTTCCTCAAAAACAGAAACAGATCAAGAAACTGAGGGGATTTCAGTATGTAAAGGCCAAATGTGAAAGCTTAAGGTTATATAAAAGCTAGTTATATATACACACTCGAGTCAATGCCAATTTAGAGTAATCAATTAACCGAACACGCATGTCTTTGGACTGTGGGAGGAAACCGGAGTACCTGGAGTAAATCCACGCAGACACATGGAGGACATGCAGACTCCACCCAGAAAGGACCCAGGCGGCTCCACCCTGGGATTAATCCCAAGACCACAGTTCATCAAGATCTGTCATTCATCAGTAGCTGATAGAGGACACGTGGGCAGCGGATTACCCTGGCAAACCTTAATCAAGCACTACAGTACTGAGTTAAATGCCACATAACTTTACTGAGCAAACAAAGACCTTTATGTTGACCATGTCCCGAAATGGCATGGACTTCTTTGGGCTCAGAGGCATCTAAGATGGACCATCACTAAGTGGAAATGAGGATTGTGGATAAAATGAAGTCAGCTGAATATCCTGAACGGCAATAAAGCTAACACTGATTGGGCTCAAGCTGTAAAACAGTGGTTCTGGCAGTATTTGGAATAATGCTCCCAAATTAATTGGCCACCACAGATTTCTGACTAAGCCGACAAAGTCTTTGGGATGCGCAAGCGAAGACTTTAAGAAATGGTTTGACTCTCACATCATCAATACAAGACCTTGATTAAAAATGAATGCCATTCTGGATGGAAGTAAACGCTGTGATGTTGCCTGAAGTTGCGGAAACAATGCCGCCACGAACGATCAAAGCTAATTCAGGTCCAACGCAGTGGGGGTGTGAGTAAAACCTGCTAATAATCGAACGGATCGTTGAAGTAAAACTGTCATGAAAATACAAATGAGCTATCTGGGGGAAACAACATGAACGCACACACTGAATTCCACTGAAGATGGAAACCGAACATAAAAGATGAACAGATCACAAAAACCTCAAGGATAACTTTACTTATTTAAAAAAGCTCCCCATGATGCCACTCTGTGTCCACTGTAAACACTCCGGTCCATCAGAACCGCTCTAGTCTGTGGACCAGGCCGTGTGTTTAAAAGGCACGGGACCTCCTGCTGTAGATCGCCGCTCTGAACTGCACTTTCAGTGTAAGCTTTCAAGTTGCTAGCTAGAAAAGCTGATTATAAATAAATGATCAGTTCTGTTCGCTGCAGATTCACCGTTTGCCGTACAGCTCGATAAGCAGGCCTGGCACAGACACACTTAAAGTCTTTGAACCCTGAATGCTGCACGCACTGGCACCACAACAAACTCTTTGATTAGACTCGAACAAAGCCGATGGTGTGCGGCCATTAAACGTGCCCGTGGGGGAAATGACGTGTACGGCGTGTGGAGATATAAGAGGTCATGAAGACGTTAATGAAGAAATCTTTACTGGGCATTGATCTGAGAGCTCCCGTGGGTCGGCGCCGCTCTCTGCGCTGATAAAGAAGGTAATTGCAGTTGCGATTAGCGAACACGCGCTGAGTTATGACAAACGGCGTGCAGGGGGCTTATTGATGATGACCTTACAGAAGGACCTGTGGAAATGTCATTCATTGCATATGAACTTTTGGCCAGTCGTCTGAACCGCACGTGGAGTGCAGCATAACAATAAGCACGCAGACAGAAAAAAAAAAGTCAGGATTAAATCGATTCCGTTCACACAGCAAGTGAAATAATAACCGATTCTACAGATAAAACATGGCTTAATGATTTAATAAATGAACTTTTATAATTAGCAGTAATAGGAGCACAATTATAATTATTATTATTACAGTATTACCGTTACATTATATTGTTGTTTATATTATTGTTATTGTAACAGTTATATTATTATTATGACTATTATTGCAAATATTAGCTTTTGTTTATTTATTTCTTCCTCTTATTATTATTATTAGTAGTAGTATGGCTATATATGCAAATGTATAATATATTTGTATGACTTCGTTTTGATTAACATTTTTCATGTCGTTATTATTTATATAACAATAATATTATTATTAATAATAAATGATTTGTGTTACTAATAATGATTAATAATGAATAATAATAATGATATATGAATATGATTATTATATTATAATTATCATTATTGATATAGTTATTATTATTAATAATCATAATCATCATAATCATAATCATAATAATAATTATTATTACTATTACATTATTATTGTTATCATATTTATAATTATTATTGTTTTTATTATTATTATCATTATCAATGTCGGGACTATTATTATTTGTCCGCAGTCTTTTAGTTGGACTATAAAATGTGACAGGATTTGTTAACTGGAAAATAAATAAATAAATCCAGCCAGTCATTTCTCAGACTATCTTAGGCCTTTCTCTTTCCAAGGTTACTGCAGTTTCCTCCAAGTACAACATTGCTGCTAATCAAAGGGCCAGTTTGATATCCGGACTGGCGAGTGTAAATATACATTCATTCGGACTTTAATGAGAGATAACGTGCATATAAACTGACAAAGAACGGCGCTCGTGTTTACTTTTAATATCCACTTTTGTTTACAAGGACTGTTGCATAGACGTCGGCGGAACATCCTTATGAACAGAACGAGCGCTGAGATTAACGACATCATTAAGAACTCCAACCTGCAGGATACGACGTGTTTAATGAGGACAGGCCACTGCACTGTGCTGAGTTATTTACTCCAGCTTGTGATCGTTAGACGCATCCGACAACAGCATTTTCTACCATGCATCTCTACACTGATATAAAATGCAGGAGCTTTGGTGTCTTTAGTCCCGATAATAAGGATTATATCTCTGCAAGTACATATTATCTTTCATCATACATAATGTAGTCTAAATGAACTGGTCTGATCAGGGAACTACTGCAGACCACCACTGGAGACACGATGCTCGGCAGTTGTCATGTGTCTAGAAAGAATGCCCATATGCTACATTTAATAACAGGAACACACCTCTGGTGCCTATGCTCCATTTTGTACACCATTTGTGTCACGTAATTTGACTGTGTAGGCTGGCCTTGACTCCCTTTCTTCAATAGGACCACCACTGGACCGCCGATGACAACTTGGATTTTTAAACATGCTGCACATTTACTGGCCACATTGTTAAAGTTCACCGTAATGCATTCACTTATTTAATGGATAAGATTTAAATGGATTATTTAAAGGTGGGGGAGTGCAAAATGTATCATTTACGATAATATCGTATTTGATGTTTAACGAGCTTTTGTTATCGTTCTTAGCTTTGCAAAAAACACACGCCCGAAGAGTTCATGTATCAAGTACGTCAGCTACAGCCGGACAGGAAGCCAGCACAAACCATCTAGCATTTTACATAAAAATGTAACCGAAGTTAAAAATGAGTGAACAAACTGCACCAGGAGACAAAATATAGACACTGCCGGCCTCGCAATCTATGTTGCTACATTTGAATTGTTTACTCTCAGGGAGGTGGGTTGGAGGTTATGAACGTTCAGTTCATGTCGAAAACTGATTACAGGTTACAGACGGCTCTATGAACTGACATTTATGTCCGTTAACAGATGCCCTTATCGAGAGCGACTTACAACTGTCCAAAGCATCTGTGGGTTAAGGGCCATGCTCAAGGACCCAACGGTGGCAGCTTCACAGAGATGGGATTCAAACCCATAGTCCTGTATCTGTAACCGCTAGGTAAGCACACAGTCTACCTAGAAACGGAGTGGAATGGACAGCAACGGTTCAGTTGTGATGCTTCTGAATTTCTAATCTCAGCATTGTGAGTTCTAATCTTGGTTCCTTCATTTCCAGGATTCCATTCATTCATTATCTTCCACTTAATCCACGCGGGGTCACGGGCCAGCCGGTGCCCATCCGGCAACTCTCACACGCACCCATGCACACAGTCAGACACTAAGGGCCACTTTTGAGACACCAATTAACTCAACACGCATGTCTTTGTAGTGTGCGAAGAATTTTTTTTTTTTCCCGTTGTCATTAGTAAAGTAAAATTAAAATCCTATTAACAAGAGAAATCTTGTACAGAGTAAGGCTTTTACAAACACATTTTAAGCACTGAACTGTTTAGACCATTGTCTAAATATCGATACATGTAATATAAAATCATGAAAACACTTAGATTGTTTTTTTGTTTTTTTTTCGTCAATATCGCACACCCCTGCTCTAAAGGATAAAAAGCCTACATTAAGTTTCTTAATACAAACTGAAAACTAACTACAAATTCCTAGTTTTCTCAAATATGTCACAGTGCAAAGATCGTTCGTAAAGCGCACCCCGAAGCTCTATGATCGCACCACGTGTTTTGACACTTCTCGTGGAAGTGTCTGAGTCACTACTATAATCGCTTGTGGGTTAGATCTGTCTAGGTTAGGTTTAAATAAAACCTAAAATAAGGCTACAAGGCTGTATTAAGTGTCATTACATGTAAGTCATTTCCCACAGGCCATCATTGGAGTCTGGAAACTATGTAGATTGTGGATCGGTATTCCTTTATGTCATATAGAGTAAGCACTTAAAGTTAATGGGAGGCCATTTGGGACTATTTTTATAGAAATAGCCAAGACATCTAAGTAAAACTACTAGAATGGACAATCAGTTTTTCAATGCTGCAGTTGTGAAGGATCTGAACCCCTAATCAGAGGGCTGCGAGTTTAAATCTTGGTCCCTCCGTTTCCAGTAGAATGGGCTGTATTGAACACCTCCGTGTCCGTGACACTTTCTTAGGTTTCCACCACCAACAAGTCAGTTCGTCGATTTCTGTCCTGCAGCCCTAAAATAATGTCCATACAGAAATGGTTTGGCAACTCTGATGGAGAACTTGGCTCGCACAGATCCATGACCTTAAGCCTAGGAGACACCACTGTAGAGAGGGCTTATTGTCCAACATCAGTGTCTCATGTTTCATAGAAAGCTTCTCACAAGAATGTAGGCTATTGTAGCAGCCAAGAACAAGTCTTATTATTTCTGATTGTCTACAAAACTTGTACACCTGTATATGTGTAAGTAGTTATTTAAGGTTTCCTTTATGGACTCCAGACTGCACAAGTAACTAAGCGATGAGGTCTACAGAAGCCAACCACTGTGATACGTGATACTAATCAGCAGAAAATTAAGAAACTCTCCTGGCTAATTACAGAGTACTGCATATAATCACAAGCCATTCATGAGATGATGTATGGTTAAAACACGGTTCTGGAATAAATCGAAGGAAATAGAGGGCTGCAAGGGGGATGGGAGAGGCAGGAGAGAAAATCCAATCAGCAGATGGAACAAAAGATTTCACTGGGACCTCGCAGTCGACTCTTCATAGCCCAGACAATTTACACCATTTAAAGCTGTGAAAAAAAGAACAAAAAAAGATTCCATGATCCCCCGTGCCCTACCGCACAGTCCCCAATCTCACTCCGCTCTCAGCCTGAGCAAGTGCAAATGAGTACATCACCTCATCATGTTAACAATATGTGTGATGATATAAATAACCCAAAACCGTGCCGTCTTCCATAAAGGCTGTCGATCACATCCAGATAGTGCCTATACCAATTAGAATCTCATATGAAAATGTTTTGGATGGTTGATCCAGTGGCTCATACGTATCAGCATAGAATGAAAAGATCAGTGACAATTAATTGGATTAAATTAGTATGAAACTGATTGAATGAATAATTTAGTATTTCAATTAATTCTATATTTACGTCGGTCCGATCAGCGTCCTTCCTTATGAATGACCGAAGTCTAAAGAATTATTACATGAAATAAAAATCTGTCTTATATACTGTATGTAAGTCATATCTGAAGTTCGTTTGTTTGTTTGTTTATTTGGGTTCTTTAATGTTGCTATCGGCGTCAATGGCCATTTCAGAGCCATACACACAAGGTTCTATTAGAACTAGTAATCAATTAGCCTATGTCTTTGGACTGTTGGAGGAAACCGGAGTAAACCCACGCAGACACGGGGAGGACATGCTGCCCGCCCATGTCTGAACGACAGAAAACTAGTACGAGCAAACCCTTGCAACACTTTACAGAAAAGAGAATCGCAGTTTTGAAAGAAAGGAAAAACATAGTTATCATTTCGTTATCAGTACGTGCTTCAAATGTTTTCTTTTTGCTGTTGTTCCGTGAAACCGAAACCCCAAGAAGTCCCCGACAGACTTTTTTGTCCCTGTTTAAATCAGAAGTTCTTCATTTTCAGTTTAAACTTAAATTAGGCTTTTTCTCAGAGAAAACTCCTGGTTTACTCACCAATAATTACATTTATACTTTGCAACTAGATAATAATCTCTCTGAAACTTCAGCTTTAATAATTAAAGAAATAAATGGCATCATTTTCTTAAGCTTACAGTACGCTGCTTCAGAGTGCCCTTAAAAGTAGCTGCGTTTAAATCCAGGGTTGCCAGATGCCATGAGAGAAACAAGCAATAAGGTCTAAAAGAAGTTTGGTCACTCGGAATAAGCAGACCTGGCCGCCATGCTTGATTCAGACTGAGAAAGGCAACTGAAATCAGATCATTTCTAGGTCTTGATCCGATCTGAGAAATCAGAGTAAGCTATTTACATAACCACTTGAATAAACAAATTACTGCATACATTTCTATTCGCCTGAGACACCTGCAGTAAAATGCACTCTCAAAAACATCTATCTGACCATCCGGAAATATTTACATTTATGTTATTCATCCAGAGCAACTTACAATTGATACAGTCTTACAATCCAAGCGATTGTGGGTTAAGGGCCTTGCTCAGGGACCCAACTGTGGCAGGGGTGGGATTTGAGACCTGGACCTCCTGGTCCATAGTCCAGTACCTTAACCACTAGGCCACCACAATCCCACATGCAGCATAAACCAGACTCTATACGTTGAAAAATATAATAATTGATTTTGATGTCATCTTTGATTTGATTATCGGCGTACCCATTTTAACCACTAGGGGTGCTGTTCAGCACGGTTAAATGATAGGAACTTTGTTTTTTAAGTTTTACAGTTTTAAGGGAAGTTGTTTTGCACTGTTCTTTCTTTTCTTTCTTTTTATTCACTCAGAACACCTGGGCAGTAAAGTACTTGGGTTAAAAAAATGTACAAAATAAAAATAACAACAAAATAAGCAGATGACAGTGGGCACCCTGTTTTAGAATTACATCGCAATCTATTCACCCTGATGGAGCAGTTGAACAACAGGAGGCAAACACAGCTGGCGCTTCTTACATTATATTGTCATTAGGCTTGTTAAAGTTTAGCATCCATAACATGCAACCATCAGGGAATGCTAATTTTATTTCTTCTCCACATTTATCATTAGGAGGGGCGGTAATTGTAGCACACCGGAAAATAAGATTAGAGGAAATGGAATCGGTACTTGCAGGCACATAACGCATATGGCATAAAACCGCAAGAGTGGCAGCGTGCGTATTGAACCTCATGAACAACTGTATTTGGAACTTGCACTTAAGACGGTTAACAGATTTGCATATTTTCACAGAGTGGGAGCTACCATGACCATAAAAAAAAACAAGAATAGCAACACATGGCAGGTGCCCTTGAACCTACAACGCATTTCTTTGGATGCAATGTGTAAGATTGCTTCACCGTGATTGGCTGCTCTTCCTGATTTTCAACAGCAGATTGGCTTTGTCTGGGTCTGAGCTAAGTGACAGCGTCAACTCTTTCACATATTCATTCTGTTAGCGTTTGCAGTTTTTTTTTTTTCTCCTGAGGATGTAACTAATCAGTGCTGTGCATTTTAAATCGTCAGCTTTCTGATGTGAGATACTGCACTTTGGATATGTTCTCACAAACACACTATATATATTTAGTCTTATATCGAACTGCTTAGATCTGACTTTGTCCAGAGTCCTAGTTTGGATCGCAAAAAAAAGCAAAAACATACATAATAAATTTTCGTAGAAATTTTGATAAGGTCCATAAAAGGCATGGTGGGGTGACCGACCCACACGGTGTCCCGAACAACTCTGGGATAAACAAAACAGAGACTCTTATCCAGCATCAGTCGTCAAAAATGGGCCAAAATCTTGTAGAAACCCTTCCTAGAGGAGTGGAACCTGCAAAGGGTGGACCAAGTCCATATTAATGCCTGTGGCTCTAGATTGGGATGGTGTGTTTAACATGTCAAGTGTCTCAAAGCAGCTTTGCAAGATTACATGTTACAAGACCAATCTAGGGGACAGTGGAAAGGAAAAACTCTCTGAATTTAGAAGGAAGAAACCATGGGAGGACCGAGACTCAAAAAGGCACCCATCCTCCTTGGGAGGCCTAGATGTTAATTGAAGTAGTAAGATGAAATAATGCAATTTAAATGACATAACTAAACAGACACGTGTTATATATAAATAGATTAGTATAGCTCTTAGTATAGGTATAGTATAGTATAGTATAGTATAGGTCTTCCTGCATCGTTTAGCTAAGTGTGTAATTTCAGATGTAGGCTGACTCTGGGGTACACGCACATACGTATAACCACATGCGAGAGGGCTTTCAAATCTAATGTACGAGCATATTTGGATTTGAATTTCTGGTGCAGACAGGTGAAAAACGCATGCCTCTCTCATTCTGACTTGCATACCTGTGATCTGTGGCCCCCCGAGGGTCGGAGCCTGATCTGAGTTTTCCACTGCTCCTGCGTGGAGAGATCTCGAGCCGTAACGAGAAGCGGCGAGGAAGAGCTGGAGGAGGACGGCCGTACTCTCCAGAGAGCCAGCAGCTCCCCATCCGTCTCAATCCTGAAATCTGCCGGCTGGCTGCATTCGAATCTCACCCGGCCGCCTCGCCCGCAGTCGCGGAACCTCACTGCAAGACAGAAGCAGAACGAAAACATCAGGGTGGGATTCCCTGTTGGACACTCTGCCTGCGTGCGTCTAGCTTTGAGCCTATAAATGTATGTTTTGGACTTAAGATTGCTACACGAGACGTGGAGAAAATTCCTAAAGCATGACACTCATGCATTATGGATGGCGCTCAGGAGCCCCACAGGCCTTCTCCAAACAGGTAGGGCTTGAAAGGGGGGGGGGGGGGGACGATGCGGAAGTGGGAAACGTGCAGCCCTGAAGGACACACACTGAATCACAACTAGGAGCGCCTCAAAGCTGGCATGCTTCCACTAATTAATGGCAAACCAATTAAGGGTCCACGATGTACCTTCGTGAACTTAGAATCGTGCCGGTCCCGCTCGGCCACGTAGGCGCGTTCACAACAGATGGAGGTTTAAGGTAAGAGCATGTTAAATACGCTCTGCTTATTCCGTTCCGTTTCACGTACGAAACTCCCAGTTATACTGCTCATGCACGCAGCGGTTGCTTGGTATTAAAATATGTGATTCTCCATCTCTTATTTCCACCACACACACATCCTTGCACTCTCCACACACTCGCTGGAGCAGAACAACACAGTGGCCTGACATCGGCTCCCTCGCTGGGCGTGAAACTAGCTCCCTTGGGCGCGCACTTACTTTCTGAAGCAACTAGCCAAATGGCGTGCGCAATACATCAGGCTAATATGGCCGAGCCTTCCTCCTGTGCGCAATGATGCTAATGATCTCCACAGCATAATTAGAGCAGAGAGTTATTAATAAAAGCAGCCACTTGCACACGAAAGGCGCTTTGCCGAACTGCAAAGCGCCCGACCATTTCTATAAATACAGATAACAGAAAGCATGCAGTTTGCAATACTTTAGCTTTGACCTCACCTGATTTATTTATTGGCTGATCGCCAGAGCTGAATGCAGATACTATAAGATGATATATGTTATATAAAACAGCCTTGAAATCTGAAAAAATGACTTCAGTCTGGATGGGTCTCAAATGACATGAGGTTCACTTTACAGGAGCCACTATGTGATTTGATTTCCGGCCGAATCGGCCAGGTCTGTATTTTTGCGCCTCATCACCTAGGAAAATTACAGGCAGAAGTACCTCTTGTTTTTCAACTTAGTGGTGCCCTGATTGGACACCTTTTTGTGATTTTACGCACAGACGATGCCTTACTCCTGGCATGCTGATAAAAGTCAAATAGAAGCGTTCCAAAATCTACAAATGAAGGGTTGCAAACATCACAGTTCCTGTTAAATAACTTCTACTACAAGAAGTGGAAGAAATATGGAAAAATCAAATACCGCCTGCTGATGATTGATATTGAGTTTAATGGTATCCAAGTGTATTAGATAAAGCATTATATTTCAATATACTGCTACCAATTAGAAGATACTCCTAAATGAATATAATAATAATAATAATAATAATAATAATAATAATAATAATATGTTAAGATTATTACAAGCCATTTACACACACACACACACACACACACACACACACAAAACCTCTATGAGATGGTGGGGAAAGGATATATACTTGTAGCCTTGATGAAATAATAAATCGAACGTCCATGTTCGTAAACGTAAAATCCACTACAAGCTTGTTTGACCTCTGTACGCAAGAGCTTTAATCACCGAGTACAAATTCAATTAAAACCGTTCTCCAGATAAACTGGTGCGATCTGAATGCCTTTTTAAGCACTGAACTCATATTGGATGGATTATTCAGGCTATATATCTTAGTGACTGTGAAAAAAATGGCTTAGGGATGGTGAAATTTCAGATTTAATACTGTTAATACCACAGGCAAATTATTAAACGATGAGCAGAGGAAGCTAGCTTATTAGCACAGATAGCCATCCACTGTTGACTTGATAGCGCTGTGCCTTTGTACTTTATTAATGGATAAAAGTATTTGAAATATGACAGAAGATTCACAGCATATTGTAAATGTGAAGGCAGTTTGCCTGCTAGTTAACAATCAGATCTCTGAGCATACCGCAGTGTAAATCAAGACCATTTAGCAAACTACACTGCTCACAAAATGAGGGAGCTATTCCAGAATATATGTGAGCCGTGTACCAGTCGGCAGATCCCCATAATCCTCGAAGATAGCTAGTTAAGCGTAAAAAACAATGGGTCAACAGGTAAGAGTTATGAGGCTGACTAAGTTTCTGCTAATGAGCTAGAACCCAGGTTTACATGGATTTCTAACTGGGTATATGCTATATGTTCCTGAGATCTGCTTGTCTAATAGTAGGCAACTTTAATTACTAATTAAGAAAGTGTAGATACATAAAATCAATAGCGGGCCAATAATTAAGACGGTGGCTATCCTTCTGCTAATGTTACTGCGTATTAAAGGATAGAAGCATTCGAGTACGACAGAATATTCACAGAATACTAAAAATGTGAAGAAAAAATGTGAAGATAATTAATACAGTAACAGTAACTGTCTGCGGCTTAGCTAACTACGATGTTTGGAAGGATCTGCTAACTGCTAATATGCTCTAGGTTCCTGAGATCTGCTTGCTCAATAGTAGGCACATTATATTCAAATTGGTAGTATAATGTGAATAATCTGTCATATTTAGTATTAATAGTATTAATAAAAGAGCAACATTAGCAGAAAGCTATAAAGTTATCACTGGCTCAACAGTTAAGAGTTAGGAGAGAGGCTAGCTTATTGCAAATATTACTATTGCTTATTGTTGTTACAGTTTTCCATGGCTATACGTATTCAATATATGACTACTACTGTAACTGTGAATAGAACTTGCCAACCAGTACACACCTCTCTGAGAATAAAACGTTTCAAGAACATGTAGCAAATTAGCAGTTGACAGATCCCCTCCCCCACACACAAACCAAGCTAGCTTATTAGATAGATATCCTGTCCATTTCGTTCTTGACTTTCTGCTAGATGATAATGTCTGCAAATAGAAAAGAAACCCGCAAAATATTGTAAAAATGACACTAATTTTGGATCTCTAATTTTATCAGAGCATGTAAATCAAGAACAACCTAGAAAGCCACAACGAATGCTTTACTGTGCCTTTTTTTCAAACCAGAGTTTTGTTCTTGGCAAACTCTCATGCAAAATGAACTGTTCGGAGCTACATTAACAAAAGAAAAAAACAGGCAGGAAACGGTAAAGGAAGAAAAGCGAAGGCTGCTACAGCCTGTTTGTTCTCTAGACAAACTGACAGCAACGTGAACCAAGGCAGCCAAGCGTTTTAGCGAGAGATGCTTTCTCATCCTCGCCCTCCCTGTCTCTTTTCATTCCGTTTGTACCATGTCCGGCAGTAAGCAGGAGTGAATAAAAGCCACCATCAGTGTAAACAAAGGCATTGCACGCCGATGCTGGCTGCTGAGTGTTTCCAGTCTCGCATTAAATTAGAGGGGTCTTTATGAGACGAGGGCAAATGTAATTTCAGCCTGCATTATCATCCAGGCACACATGAGAGAGACGGGAGAGGGAAAGTCTGAGGTAAAAACCATGAGGTACAGTGATCATTATACACTTTAAACAAAGGTCTCCCAAATTCTGTGCAGTAGTTTGTGCAGATATATCAACACTTTACAGTTTATACAATCCAAGCACATAAGGGTCTTTCACAAAAGGGTTAGTACCCTTGTACCTGTACCCTCAGACTTCTAATTAATTCCCAAGTACCTTAACCGTTGAGCATTCCGTACCACTTATACGACTTTGCACTGTCTATAAATTAAACATCACTATCCAGTGTCACTCAGATCAAGGCGAGTTATTTTAAGCTTAGTTCCTCGTGGTTTTATGAGTCCCAGTGATTTTTTTCTTTACATATAGGGTTCCTCTTTGCATGTAGACCGAGCTGTCTGTAAAACGGCAGTTTTTACATGTCATAGTCAAGGTATTAGGCCGACCAGGAGACCCAGAAGGGCCTCAACAAACCTTAGAACTGATCCTATGGGACATGCGGTTTGCTGTTAGTGCAAACGAATGTTACCCACTTGGCATCTTAAGGGCCATGAAAAACCTTTTTCCCAGATTCATTACGAGATCTTCCACAATAGTTCCGCTGGGCTGAGCTTTGGTGACTTTAAAACAAGACAGCACCCCATGGTCCAGCAAGACAAATATATGAATAAAATTTGATATGTATGAATGTCGTGATGATATACATACGTGAACGCATTATTGTAACGAATATATTTATTGGGGAAAGCTGTACAATTGAAAGGAGCCTCCAGTTCTATTTGGCCGCCTCTAATCTAGATACAATATATTCATACAGTATCCTGCAGCAACATTTGCTCACAGATTCTGCGCGCTGTTAGGTTGCCAAAACCAGCGTCCCAGATGGACCCATAAATGCTAGATTGGCGTTAAATCTGGCGACCGGGCAGGCCAAAGAAGCGTTGCAAGTTGGGCGAAGATATTCCTGGTAAACCTTTGCTTTGTGTCCCAAAGCATGTTACTCCTGAATAAGGCCAGTTGGATGCCCTTATATGAGAGGCATGTGACCGCAGGATGTCCTGCACATATGGCTGATCTATTAGTGTCCCTCGTATCACTACTAGTGGTGACTGGCCCCAATACAAACCTTGCAAACCTGGCAATCTGTAGCGGTTCAGGTTTCTCATTCACAACACCACTTCAAACGAAGGCAGCTATCTGAGTTTATGTGTAATCTGAGTTTATTATGCAATTGGTCAACGAGTTTATGTGTAATAAACCACAGGGTAATTGTACTGTGTCTAAGGAAACCATTACGACTTCACTGCCTTGTACACTCATTCTACTCGACTACTATGTCAATGTAGATCCTAAATGCACTCAACTGGACTCATGCAAGCCTTTCAAAGTCATTTAAAAAGACATGCAGCTTCATTCAGTTCAACCCGACAACTGTTTAATTAAACGGTGCTTAACAGAGACTTTGATACAAAGCTCAGCAGTGGAGCGGCAGGGTGTTGAGCTTTAACTTAGCAGGACACTCCTGGATGTGTGCTGTGGTCTCGCCTCTATCCTCAATAGTTGACTGAGTTCAGAAGAGCCGCTTATTATTCTAAGCATCCTTCCTGTAATTGCTATAAAATCTCGCCTCGTTTTAAGCTCTCGTTTAATTTAATGCTGATTAGTTTCCGTGCGGTTCCGCTGTCTAAACTCATCCGGGCGACGCTTCCGGTGCAACGCGGTCCTTCTGCACTTTTGAATGAGCTTGCACTCGCATGCAGGCTATACATCAGCCAAGTAAGACACTTAATCGAAAAAGTCCAACTCTTACTGCTGGAAGGCACGGACATGAAGCATGATCAGGATCAATGGGTGATAAATAAAATTAACTATCTCAGCCGGATACCTGCTGAAATCCCAAACAATGAAATGTAACATATATATACATTTGTATATTAGTTTTTATTATGTCATTTGCAAAATAACGTTTTAGAATTACTAGAGGTATATATATATATATATATATATATATATAAATTCCCATGTCTTATTTTAGTGATTTCAGTGATTTTATTTCACTAAACCAAGTGGTTTGGTTACTCAAGTTTACTTAAGACTGCAAAGATTACACATAAAAAAAATATTTTATGAGCCAACATTTTTAAAAGTCGAAGATCGTTAAGAGCTTTTTACCATGGCATTGGGGTTATTTTTGTCTCTAGATTGAGGTTTGGGCTTTTTGCCACACAGTAGATTAATTATATCTATATATTAAAACACGCTCTCTCGGCCAGAATATCCGTTTTATTGATTTAAAGTGACCCTTCCCTCTAATGGGCCCAAATCATGCCAAAAAAGTCTCCTAGAGCCTTCTAGTTTTCCTTTTATTTATTTTTTTGCCGCTTTCTCTGGCACAATTAGTTTCCGCCAAGGGAGTAGAACTCGCAATCACCGACCGATTTTCAGGAGGAACAGACCATAATCCCCATGTCCATCTGTCAACTCTGGCTCTGCCTCGATTGGCCAACATGAGGCTCTCTTGAAGCAGCAGGTAGATGACTTTTTGTTCAGTCCTGCATCGCTCAGAAATGCCAAACTAAGTCTGCGTAGTGAGTGTAGAGTTCAGCAGTAGCAGAATTCTAATGTCGATATCTGCTCTTTGTAATGGCTTTACCCCAGCCTGTATAACACTCTCAGAACAGTACATCGGCAATAGTGTGTGTTCCATGACATGTATACACCATTTATTATATACAATACTGTGCAAAAGTCTTAGGCCACCAGCAGTGTATAATTATTTTTCAATCTCTTTAATCGAAGAAAGTTACAACCAGAAAATATAGTGCATATGTATGTAGGATAAAAACATAAAAACAACAGCTTCTATTACTACAATAATTTACTGTGACCTCACACACCAGCAATAGCAACACCTGATAGCTTTTTATTATAAGTTGATCCTTCCACAGTCTGAAGACACTTTTTCTGAAGAGTTCCATCCAAGAAACCGTTTTTTTAGAAGGAAGACAGGGTGAAAAGTCAAAGATTTGCTAAATCTCGCAAAGTCTTGTCTGAACATCAGTAGAAAAGTGTATCTATAAAGTGCCAACCCCAAGTCTGTTGGATTTTTGGGTCCAATCATCAACGATGCTATATACGGTCATTATAACATTACTAAAACAAGAAATCTAATGGTGGCCTAAGACTTTTGCACAGATCTGTAAGTTGAAAACTGAGCCAGTGGCTGAAGCCATTGCACATCATATTTGTGCCTGTCATACAATCATTGTCCTTGAAATGACTACGGTTTGGTAAAACACACTGCAGGAGCTAAATGAATGACGCATTGGCTCGGGTGTCCATCTGAATCCTTTGGACAGTCCGCCGTCATTAGGGCTGGGGGATCTGCGTTAACACCGTGCTTCACATCTGACTGAAGAATCCAAACGTGCCAAGATGAGACTGACTACCTTGTTCCTTCTGCTCTTCGGTTGCCTTGACACTAGACATGCATCGCTGCAGGTTCACTGCCTGCGTAATTGCCTATTGAGAATAAAGTGCTGGTCTGTGTGTGTTTGTCGAGATTAGCGAAACTATTTCAATGCTTTAGAGCACAGGTGGCGATGGGATTCTTCATTTTTTGCGCTTGGGCTGAATGCACGTGCACGTGAGCGTACGTTTGATGGATTATCGCCGGTTTTGGGCTTGAGTCGATTGAAGTGGGTTTCGTTGTTATGACAGTTTTTAACGCCTCAATCTCCTCGTGTGCATAAATCGTACGAGTTGCGGGTCTGTGTGCAGGTGAATGACTGTGTACAGGCTCTCCTGTGTAAAATGATGTGTATATGTATGTGAAAGAGATTTGGCACACAAAGCGCCTCTGGGAAGGTACTTCAGCTTGAAGGCACCACAGCAGAAATTCCCAACAGACGTTGTGAATTCCATGAGTAATGAAGTAGTGTGTGTGTGTGTGTGTGTGTGTGTGTGTGTGTGTGTGTGTGTGTGTGTGTGTGTGTGGGCGTGTGTTTGTTTGTGTGTGTGTGTGCGTGTGTAGACAGACAGGCAGACGTCAAACCCATGCTGCTTTCCTGAACATGTTCCCCTCAAATACAAAGCAATTCTTCTAAAGGAACCTCCGAAAACCTTCAATGACTTGCTGTTCTTTTTTTTGTTGTTGTTTTTTTCTAACACTGGTACAGTCCTTGGAACTGTCACTTGAACAGAAACATTTTTTTCATCCACAACTCTTTTATATGTTTGATGAATCTGACCCTGAATTCGCGCTCGCAAGTGACAAGTTACAGATGTAGCTCCGAGTTTATGTCTCTCTTTCAAACCTTTTACCTTTTCTGCCTAGCGGCACTCAACAGCGCTAGTCTGAGAGCAGAAATATATGCACGTCTAACCACAGTCCAAATAACTACGATAATAAATCGCCCTATATAACAACCCACCAATTTCTCCATCTAGCAATATATCGCTCTATCCATCCACCAAACTTGGACAGTGGTAGCCTAGCAGTTAAGGTACTATACTAGGGATCAGAAGGTTCAGGGTTCAAATCCCACCAGTCACTGCCAAGCTGTCGCTATTGGGTCCTTGAGCAAGGCCCGTAACCCTCAGTGGCTCGGCTCGTAAGACTCTGGATAGGAACGTCTGCTAGATGATGTAAATCAAATTTCATTAGAAGACGATGTGCCTCTAAGGACTTCCTGAGGAGTCATTTTAAAATCTATTTTGGATTTTTTTACTAATTTAAAATGTATTATTGATTTAAATTATATTATTTACTTAATTTTACTATTATTTTAATATTCTTTTATGTAATTATACTAACATCTAGGCCCCCCTTGAGGATGGGTGTTTTTGGAGTCTTGGTCCTCCCAAGGTTTCCTCTTTCTACTTCCAGGGAGTTTTTCCTTGCCACTGTCGCCCTCGGCTTGCTCAACTTGGGATTGGCCTTTTAAGATCATATAATATTGTAAAGCTGCTTTGAGACAATGCTCCGTTGTAAAAAGCTCTATAGAAATAAAATTGGATTTTGAATTGATTTGAATGCATTCATTCACCTATCAATCCAGCCGTTTATTTTGTCTGTCCAACGCCAAATTTACTGACCCATTAATACCCACTGTGTACTGTACAAACGTCCATTAGCTTACAATATACAATTATCTACGATCTGTCGATCCTCCCTGTCTGCCTTTCAGTCTGTCTCACTATATAACAATCCATCAAACTATTAATGAATATGTCTTTAAAACTGCCTATCATTCAATATATTCATCATCCATCTATCCATCTATTTATCCACCCACCCATCTATCCATCTGTATGCATCCATAAAACCATCATTCAATTCCTCATCCATGCAGCCCTAAATCTTTGTATCTGAATCCAGTAAGATTTTCATCGCTTTTTTTTATTTCGAGCTGCATACCCCCCTGATCTTTAAATATTTAACCAGACATGGCTAAGTATGTTTTCCTCTAATTATCATATAAATATGTTCGCAAACCATGCGCCTAAGTGCTTTGCTGTAATGCTTACTGCACTATTTGTTTCGCATTACCCGGCTATAATGGCGCTTGTATTCATACGAATGGGCAGGGGATAGCTCGGTGGCTCTGTCTCTTTTCTGAGCAGTCCGTGAACACACTCAATTTATTGCAGAATTATGACGAGTAGCGTAACACTACTGAGCATACTTAATAGTGAGCAGCGGTTTGGCTTCCTAAATTACTCCAAATTAATCAGCTGTGTTAGTGGCCTGTTAGCTAACTCTAAGCTAGCATTGATATATTTAACTACATGTGCGTTCTCGCTATCTCATTTAAAAGATCCATTATGTTAATATGACCATCTGACAGTGAAAACCCAATTAGAGGGTGCCATTCGTCCCACTGTGTATCTATGGTTACTAAATAGTAACATTAGCATGGAGAAAAGAAACTACGCTGTAGCTATAAAATCTTGCAGCGCTAACGCAAACTAGTTTCCGGCGTGCTTCTCGTTTCTTCAGCGCACTAAAGAGCAACGAGATTCGATAACAGCACTGATTTGAGAGGAATCAAACTGAATATGGCATTTCCTTTAATTAAAGTGACGCTGGAACGTTTTGGTCAAAGCACACGCAGTTGTACACACACCCCCACACACACACAATGGTAAATGATGGAGATAAAGTTGTCTTTGGTCAAAAACGTTGATGCAGACAGAAAAGGGCACCATCAGCAGAGGTGTGGGTCAGCCTAATGCCCTGCGCCCCGGTCCACATTAGCTTTAGCTGAAAGGCTCTTTTCAATACAAGCAAACAACGGCTCGGACCAGACTCCAACTCACTCTGCACAATGCCTGAACCTGGCATTGTCTGCAGGGCGCCATGTGACCGAGCGGATAAAGCTCCCAACAGACGAAGCTATGTGAGAAACGCCGAGATAAACGGAGCTCGAGCAAATCTCAGTTTCCTTATCAAACGCAGATAAGGGAAAAACCTGCTAAATATAGGACTGTAAGATATCCAAGCTTGTAGTAAACCCGATAGCTGATACTGATCCAATAGAGGGGTCTGTAAGAGTATGAATTCTCAAGAATATGGGAAACGCGAGAGTGTAATAGGAGCCTGCTCTTAATGAGTCCTGAGTTCGCATCCGTGATCAGTGAGAACAGGGAACGTTATGTTTGCTGATCACCATACCAGCATCCGACCTATGCTAAATTCTGAGCAGGGATATCAATTAATACTACACTCATTTGAACATTTCAACTGATAGTGGCACTGGGATTCAGCTTGGGACACCCAAAATCTCGTTATCTCAGACTTACAGTAAACGTTGCACAGGTAGTCCCTGGTTTACGATGGGGATACGTTCCAACATCCCTCGTTAGTTACATTTATTGTAAATGGATATTAATGGATATTTTAATGGATATTGCATATGTCCTAGCACAGACAAAACAAGCGTTTCAACGTTTTCGATCATCACAGTTCCCGCTATTTAAGCTAGAATAATTCATTAATTAATTCTTAAAAGAACGAGAGTAGCAAAAAGATTCTTTTCTTTAGAAAATTATACTCCCTGCATAAGTGCCTGTTCCACACTCCAGTCCAGCTGGTGGCGGTAATGCTCAAATAAGTTGGTCTGGCAACTGCCAAAAAAAAAAACCCACCAAAAAGCAGAAGAGCGAGGGAGAAACTTGGAATTTGGAAATTCCTGTAGTGTTTGTTTATTTGCATTCTTAAACGTCACTATCGGCATCAGTGGCCACTTCAGTGACATACACAATGTTATATCTATACACAAGTTCATCACAACACCAATCACATACACACACACACACACACACACACACACAAGTCAATGCCAATTTAGAGTAATCAGTTAACCTAACACGCATGTCTTTGGACTGTGGGAGGAAACTGGAGTACCCGGAGTAAACCCACACAGACATGGGGAGGACATGCAGACTCCATACAGAAAGGACCCAGGCCGCTCCACCCTGGGATTGCCTTGCAGTGAGGCAGCGGTGCTACCCACCGAGCCCGTACTGCCCGTACCTGCAGAGAACATGTAGTAAACAATACTCTCAATACAAAATACACTCAATACAAAATTTACCAATAATAATAATGCTTGGAACGTTGTTGTTTTCCACCTTCGAAACTGCAATTCTCTTTTCAGTCAGCAGGTGTCAGGTATATTCGCACTAGTTTCGTGTCATTCAGACGTGAATGAATCGTATATAAGACATATTTTTATTTTCTATTATAAATTGTTACAGACGTTAAAGCGTGAAGGTGTTTTTCACTGGACTGAGCTGCCAAAAGTTAGTTTAAGATTGTTGTAAGGTCGGGCAAAATGACTATATCGTATCGTGATACATTTTGTTATTGTGATAGACGTTAAGCTACTCTTAGCTTCTTGAGGATATCGTCAGTGCTTAAAGAACGCAGACTAACTGCACGCTTCGTATATGCTCTATACAGAGCATAATTAGATGCTTGAATTGAATGAAGCGCAACATATTTTAAAATCACTTACTAGGTATGGGTATATTCGAATAGCATCATGAAAATGTCTTGAAAATCTTGTAAGATAATATTTGTACCGTATCATTCATTTATATTTACGGAAAGGGTCTTGCATTTCAAACAATGGTGGGTTAAGGGCCTTGCTTAAAGGCCTAACTTTGGCATCGGTGGGATTTGGACCCTGGACCATCAGGTCCGGGACTATCATAGTCCCAGTCTGGTTAATATTTTCGACACCGTGGATGTTTTTCTCTGTTTGAGGTACAGACCGGAATGACCTTAGATTCAGCTTCGAGCCTACTATCTTCACACTGATCCGCTATAAATGACTGGGTTAGTGATGCCAACGCAGCTCCCGATAATGTACTGTTATGAAGACCAGTAATCCAGCAGAGGGAAGACAAAGTGACAGGCATGCGAAACCCCGGATAGTTTGCCCATCAGGAGGTCGAGTGGAGGAGGGAGGAGGCAGGGATAAAGAGGACATGCCCAGGATGCACTGCTGCTTGTCTGATGCATTATTCAACAGTACAGATAACCCAATCCAGCTTGTGCAGCAATTTGGCGGAAGAGTCGCCCTTTCCCCCCTTATGGAGGAGTGCTGGGTGTCTCAGAACACATGCTACACTGCAGAGAGGCACCTTTGATTGGGAAACGAGCACTGCTGAGCTCCGGGATTCAGATAAAGCTGATACGCCTAAAATTCACCATGTGCCGTGACTAAACATGCTAATAAATAGCAGCATATTTAAAGCTGCAAGGGTGTCTTGAGGTAAAAACCCAACACAAACACGAATTCCTATGTATCTGTACCTATTAACATTAAACATAGTATAAAAAAAAAAAAAACCTGAAGCCCTTTGAGGATAACGGTGGTTGTGCTAAAACTTCAATCATGGTCCCATTATAAGAGCATTAATGGGTAAGTCAGTGATTTTTCTTTTTGGATATACGGTATATTTTAATCTTTATACTCTCTCATAATAAATATAATAATAAACCATATCTTGAACCATATCCACACTTCCATGCACAAGGTTTGTTTTACAGAGAAAACCTCACAAAATTCAAGGAAGCAGTTCTCACAGGAGGGTCCCTGGATTAAACAGAAGATAATAAATGAATGAATGAATGAATGAATGAATGAATGAATGAATGAATGTTAAATACCTGTAATGGAGGTATTTCTGATCTGGAGCTTTCATAAAGCCTGGTTCAAATCACCAAAGCAGCCACCTACTGCTACATCAACAGCATATTATTGTGAATTCATTCTGAATAACTGCTTGCCTATTTTAGAGTGATTCCTCTCAAGGTTTTGCCTTGCCCCTGTCACCACTTTCTAATTTGAAGACCAGGAGCGGTTATACTGAATTGTTTCCGCCTTGAACAACCTCTAGCAGTTACATGAAAAAATGCGTACATTTATTCTGATTCAGACAAACCTTTCATCACCAAACAACCAGGTGTGCATTCGCAATAAAAGAGTGTCTGGACCTTGACTGTTTTATATAAATTGCAGGGTTTTTTTTATGCATGAAGTAGCTCTAGCTATAATTACTGCTGACATAACCTATGAGCAGGAACTGCAGAGGCTAAATATTCAATATTACACAGGTTAAATTACTGACCTCGTTCTACAGAGCAATACAAAAAAAGGGAAAAAAAAAAAAACACTGCGCTATTAAGGCATGTTACAGTCTATGTATTATATTTAGCAACATCTGGATACAGTCTCAGTGTCCAGACAGTGGAGTGTTCTGGATTAACCAACGGTCAGATCACAGGATGTAGCTTTTGAAGCCTGAAAACCATAAGCGTGCTTATCAGCTGGGAACTGCTGGGATTTGCTCCTCGTGACACTGATGAAGGCTGCTTGATAGAGAAGGTTTTTCAAGGGGATTAAAAAGGGGTCAAAATGGCAAGGCGTCAAAGGTTCCTTTCCTCTCGCTGATATGGATCGTCCTGGATGAGAACTTAACAGTCCGTTGACTTTTGGGGCATTTTGGTTGCCTGGTTTTTAGTTATTGATGACAAAGTTATTCGTCTGCCTTCACTCGGCTTCTACTTTCCTGGTACACGTGCTAAAACGAGAGGTCAAAAGTGTTAGCCTTAAGCAATCGTGGACCCTACAACCTTTTAAGTTCTACATCGGAACCTGGTGCCGTGACGCATTTACTAGCGTATTCCACGTGATGCTGAGTTCCTGCAAAAACAGTTACAATTTTGACACCACTTTGGACATAGGATGTGGTTTGGGACACAGCCAAAGGCTTGACCAGAGCCTGGCCAGTGGGCAAGACTTTGATAATAGCAAGGACTCGAAAACTATTTTGAGTTCCACTCACTGTTAGCAGCGCTCCCGAAAACTGGTTGCACAATTCAGATAGACGTCGTGGCTCTCTGTTTCAGCTGTTTTCTGTAATCCCACGAGTCTCCACTGCGAATAAGGTACAGCGATTTTGCTTGTCGGACCAAGATTGTGAGGTTATTTCATCACTGTGTGGTCATTTCACCTAGCTTTCCAGAATCAGAAAGCGTCTAAATCACACACATCACCAATAAAAAGGCTTCATCAGGATTCTGCTGAGGTCTAGTTTGCAGAACCATGAGACAGAAGGCAGGAATCCACCCTAGCCAGGCCAACCCTAGTCAGTGGCATGGCTTACACGCACGGTCATTACTCACTATTTTGCACCTAGGAGCAAGAAATCTGGGTCCCTAGGGGAAAGTGAAAAAAATGTACTATAAGCTTGTGAGAGAGTCCCCTTCTAAATATGAAGTTCCCATAAGATCCCAGATAAGGCAATAATTCACAACCTCGTCCCATTCAGTTTCAGGATAAAAGAAACTCTTCTAACTACGAAACTAAGTGTACAACTCATCAAGGCAAGAACAGAGCCCACTTTGACCCACTTGCCTTCAAAAGTTCCTCCCAAATGAGGCTGCCACTATTCCATACGCTCTCTAGAGAGCGACTCTGTTAGACGGGGTACAACCGGGGCTGCTGTGCTGAGAAAGAGACCAAATAGCTGACCCTATCTATCATCTCTGTACCCTCAGGACAAAGAAATAAATAAATGACATAATAATGATACGGGTAAATGCAACTCCCAATATGCACACTTACATGAAGGTCATGAATTTAATTGTACTGTCCGGTTTACTGCATTTGGAACGGTCCCATGGTACATTCGGCTCAAACAGCACGGCGGCTAAGAAGAATGAAAGGCCATGGAGTAGCATTTATTGAGTGCTGCACAACATAATTAGTGAGACGAATAACAGTTGCCACTATGACTGGAAGCAGAGATCCAAAGATTGACAGATCATTGCTTATTTGACGAACGTCTCGATGCTGTTGTCAGGACGGGATTTCGCATGTACAAAGGCCTGGCTTTAATTTCAGCCTATTAATTAATCTGTAAAAATCAATTAAGTATATAACCAAGTCATTTAGGATTGTAAACAGGCTTGCTTAGGCCCGTTTCCAAGAAACGTTTCCAACGTCTGCTTTAGAGTATAGAGCATAATCAGTTGTGCGGGTTCCAGTTTCTGAATGGTCAATGCAATGCTCATGCCAAGACATTCAGTCATTTATTCGTCTTCAGTAACTGTGTCGATCTGATAAAGCTGGCCTTGTGTCTGGAGTCTATTGGGGCCACTGGAAACAAAGCAGGAACAAAGTCCTGCATGGAAAGGATCAATCACATCTATGGGCAATTTAGAGAAGCCCGCATGTTTTGGGGAAGTGGGAGGAAACGTTGATACAGGAACATGCATTCAGCAACCTGAGCTGATCCCCGGAGATGTTAGACACCAGAAAATGCAATGACTTCCCCTCTTTAAACATGTTCCCCTCTCAAAAAAAACCTGTGCACAAGACACCAGGGTATAGTAGGGAACCTACTTACTCACTCATACCTTGGTGCACATATCAAATGCTGGTTAGATTCCAGGCACCAATGATTGTATGAACTTGCCCACTCTGAACATCATCTGATTGGCTAAGCCTGCCTTGGAAGCACTGGGTGCAATGCGGTAATACATCCTGGACAGGATGACCCATTCAAATGCTCATACCTTTGGGTGTAACTCAAGCTAGCGTTCTGGCTAAAAGATCTGGACTGAAGTTAAAAATGAGCGAACCAACTGCACCAAGAGACAAAATACAGACACCACCAGCCTCGCAGTCTGAGGTTGGGCACACCTTAAATACAGCTTGACAACTAGTTCTAGACGAAGATTATGGCATTCCACAACAGGCCAAGATACCAGCACAAAAACAAGTGTGTAGAATATTTTGTAGAATATTTTGCCTTACAACAAGACAAGCAATAGGCCTAACAAATGCTGCCACCATTTACATCATGAAAGGCACTTCAGGAATGAGAAAGATGGCTTCAAACAGCATTTGAATACTACAGACCCAAGATATAAACTGCCAAAATATCATCTAATTATCAATATTTATCAAATTCAAGAAAATATTATGTTTTTTTTCCAAAATTATACACCTCTACCTGGGAGCAATTGAGATATAATCCTCCTACTGGTGGGAGGAAACTGGTGGAAGGCAAGTTGAGCCCTACTCCCATTCATTCTTTTCTGTGGTATACACTGTAAACAATCTCTTGTTTGCAGGTTTATAAGGAAGCACCCAAAAGTGAAAATGAGCCACTAGCTAATTCCCAAATTGGCATCTCTCCATTCTGAAGATGAGTCACCAAAACAAGACGAGATGAAATAAACAATTTGATATTTAGGTTCCTATTACCTATTACAAAATGGGAGTGTACCGCCCTACAGTCTACACGGTCCATCTCACCACTTCCTAAAGAGTCGGGACAGACCCCATCCTTCCCAACCCTCTGCATGCAGACCTCCAAAAGTAATCAGAAGTAGTCTAGTATGACAGATAATCCATCACAGTAATGTAGGTACGATGCGGGTCATGTCTTGCACCATGCTGGGACTACACATGACTCTGCAAATGTAATCATGCATTAGAGTCCTGCCTGGCAAGTCACAGTCCTTGACTGTCCATGGGCTCGAAATTCTAAGTGTGGATTCCACTGTGGGCTCCGTTAACCCGAGCATCCTCTGAGACCAATGTATCCACAAGTACCATGTGTTGAAATTTCACAGAGCTTTAATTACTAGAAAAGAAATACGACTTTACTGAATGTCCTTGTTCAGTGGTGTTTCTCATAACAAGATCCTGTGTTGATAAAATGAAGAAAATCCAAATCTGAATAGCCTCACAACCATCAGAATCAGCATGGGTATTTGCCTAGCATACCCCTATTTAGTCTCCACTCTCTATCTTTTCTCATAATTCTGGTGTGTTTGGTAAAACGCTTTGCTAATGCTTTATATGTAATGTTATTCGCTTATTTGGACCAAAATTCCGCTTGATCGGACCAAAGAATGCGAGAGCGAATAAGAAAAAGAAGAGGATTTTTGGGATCCCCAGGAGAATTTATGCTTTCATCAAAGGTCAGGGAATCGGCAAAGATGTGTTGACAAGAGCAAAACCAGCGGCAGGTGGCATATATTCCTGACTTATGACTTAAGTCATGCCCAGTAAAGACTTAAGTCATGATCTGTCAGTGCCGGACTGAAAGCATTTCCAACTTAACACTCGAGTCATGCCCTTACAGTGATGCCACAGCTCTGGCAAGTATTGATAAAAAAGTAACGAGCGTCTCTTAATGGAACTGTACGTTATATAGCAAGAGTATCTCTTTTCTGACACATCATCCGTACAGGCGCAACAACCCCTTCATTAGAAATTAATGACTCCGATAAACAGCAAATCAGTGTCGAGCGCAGACGTCTCATGCAGCCTAATCAGAGAGCAGTAAATTCAAATAAATGTCCAATTAAATAAGTTTAGATTAACTATTGACAGTGTGTAGCTCGTGTGGCTGCAGATCAATAACGGTCCTGGTCCCGTTCCCCGAGCGCTCGATTTCAGAGCTTGCATTATCATAAATTAAAAGGCGAGCCGCAGAATCCGTCTAAGACCTTCCTGACTGCGGGGCGACCATGACAACATGGCGGCCTCAAGAGGGCGAGAGAGGGTGATCAAGAGCGTTCCTCTCCATTTGCATTAGCGCCTTTTGAAACGAGGCACGAGGAGTTGGTGCATCAGCTCCCCCTCGTCTCCGCCCTTCTTTCACTGCTCTACACCATGCGTGTGTGGGTATTTCTGTGTGGGTATTTGTGCTTATGCACACTCCGGCTTGACAGGAACACAAAGTTTTGGAACAGCAATGCGCCGTTGCAAACAAAAGGTTCAAAACGCGGTTGAGTTTAGCTAAAGTCCTGTCTTTCCCTTTCTCTCCGTCTCTCACTCTCATTCTGGCTGTCTTTCTCTCTTTTCATCGAGTCTCAGCACTTGACAGGCTGATCTGTGGGGATTCCAGCAAGACCAGCGAGTTTCCCCCTAGTCATTTCCATTTGAATGCCACTGCATCACTCCGACCCTCCCCGACATTTCCTGCAGCGGCAGTGGGAATTGAGAGCCCCTTTCACAGTAAAAAGCCAGGACGTTACCGGGTTACTGTTACAGCTAATGTTTCACGTTCACATCATTGTAGACATTAGGTTAGACGCGTAAATGTGATACTTTGCTTATCGGTACTGGGTTTTGGTACAGAGCCTGAATTGATACTCTGGATTGGTACCGGATCTGATTTGATTCCAATTCAAGACCAGCAATGGATCGTGACCATCCTGCCAGAGAGTGTGCACTTAATGAGCCAGTAACTACAGAAAATCTGATTTTGTTAATAATCTGATCAACGAGTTTACATGCACTTGGGTAATCAGATAATGGGAACACCCCAGGTTTACATGACTCAAGCAATGACCGGATTCTTACTTTGCCAATAATCTCACGGAAGGACGTGACATCAACTGCAAACTTGAAAAAAATAAAATTGCAAAAGGAAATAGAATATTTCCTCGAGGATATACTGCTAAATTGCGGACCAAGATCCCGCTAGAGAAATACACAGCCAGGTACAGTGGAATCTCAGAAATCGCTTTGGGTTTTTTTGTTTTTTTTGCGCCCAAATTCAAACAAAAATCCAGACTTCGAACATGGGCACCATATATAAAACACTCAATGGTGTAATCTTTCAAATGTGGTCCAGTCCAGATAATGCACCAATAATGCACCAATACAATATCACCATAAAACCTAAAAGAAGAAATAGTAGAACTGGGGTGAGATCATAGGTATTTTATGTATAGTCATTAATTACTATGTTAATATATTATAGCATGTGTTTGCAGTTTAGTTTTATTTTTTACATCTTTCTTTCATGTCATTATATTTCAACTACAGTCGAATCCGGTCCAAGACCGTTTTAATTCGTCCGATTAAACGAACATGCCCTATGTTACGAGACGGGACGTGCTATAATTTATGTAACATATTAAATGTTTATTAAACCTTTATTGT
>JAUZST010016934.1:0-34019 GCA_034779995.1 Parotocinclus haroldoi
TCTCTCTCTCTCTATATATATATATACATACATATACATACACATAGACAGCATGGCAATATTATAAGAACCATGTATTCATTGCTTTAAGAGGTAAAGTTTGTGTTCTTTGTCTTACTTTGTAAGCTATGTTGAAGCAGGCTGCTCAAATCCAATTTCAGATTTTGCACATTTTGGGTGTCTAAAATCTGTAGAGTGTAATCACGTTCAGGTTGTGGCTTTCAGTCTGGATTTCGAGATATTCCACACAGATCTTGCCAAATTTAACATGTTTTTTGGTGACGTTCTGCATCTATCATGGTTAGGAATTTAAAACTCCAGTGCGATATCAGTACCTCAGCTTGGAGCAGCGACGTTGTACCGGGGAGAGACTGCATGTCTTCAGTTGAGCGTTCAATACTCCTAACTTGTAGGAATTAAAGTCTTATCTGAAGAAATCTTGTAAGGTCCAGGTAACCGTGTTGGCTCAAAATAAAACATTTCGAACCTCTGAAGGCGGAAATGAAACTGCCTGGACATTGCCCTCGTAAAATATTTAATTGTGGGTTTCCCGTGTTGATTTTTCTAACTCTTGCACCTGCCCCACACTACATGGTACACCACGCCTGGACCGTTACTATAGAAACCGACCTGGCTATAGCAGTGCCGTCTAAAATTGGGCTTGGTCACTTGAGATTTGCAGTGCTGAATATATTAAAAGAAATCGTAATCTGTGAGGGACTCTGGCCAAAATGGGGTCTTTGTGCAAAAAAATGTAGTTTGTGCTCGAACTAAAATTGGAGGCACAGAGTTTTAAAGAAGAATTTTTAGCATTGTATGTAAATGAACCAAGTTATGGCTTTTTAAAATTCTGAGATTTGTTGCTTGTTGGATTGGCTGTTTGAATGAAATTGATTTGTTCGCATCCGTCCCAAGTGAACACTTTCTGTAGCTACTGATGAAAGAAAAGCTCGCAGGCAATGTGCTTAATTTATCCTTGTTTAGATTTCACTCGAGCTACAGAGTGAAGTCCATCAGCACAGACCTCATGCTTCTTCATGTAGGTTAGGTTTGAAACCAAAACATTGCCACACTGGCACATTTGGTCCAAATCTGTCTATTTTATCCCACATTCTTTAAGGCTGGAACTACTTTAACTTTCCTAGTGCTGTTTGCATGCATGTAATTGCATGGTCTAATTTGTATAGTCATTTTTATTAATGTAAAAAAAAAACCCAATATAGTAGTAATTGAAATGGCTCTTTGAATATGAGAGTTAATTGGAAGAACATCCATCTTTATGGACAGTCCTTCCTGAACTTCCTGAAGTCCTCTTTTTATTTTTCTTAAGGTTCTGTTAAGGAAGGCTAAACTTTTTTTTTAAATGTGTTTAATCCATGCAGTAATCAGACACCATGACGAACACAAGAGGCAAGAGGAGAGGAACCCGGTACATGTTTGCCAGGCCCTTCCGCAAGCATGGTGAGTTAACCTTTAACCCCTGGTCAGGTTCTTAACCTTGGTACGGTTGCTTAATGTATCTTGTGTAGATTTTATACTGTCTGAAAAGATGGTCGTTTTAAATGGCTTACTGTCTTACCCATACATAGATATCTGCTGTAATTATAATTATAGCCAGGTTTAAATAAGGAGGAATAATGGGAGGATAATGGAGGGAGTTTGGGCAGGATGTTTTAACTTGATGTTTTCTTTCACAGGCCCAATCCCTCTGTCAACTTACATGCGCATCTACAAGAAAGGAGATATTGTCGATATCAAGGTAAGTGTGTGAACGTGTTCTGCCCTCTGGTATGACATTAAACAGGCTCGTGTTGTGGATGCTGAAACATTAACATGATTACTGAGGCTTTGTTTACATTTAGCAGATGCCCTTCTCCTTATCCAAAGCGACGTATAATTCATACTTACAATCCAAGCAAATGTGGGTTTCTCAGGGATCCAACTGTGCTACAGTTTGACCACAGGCAGCTCAAATTGATGATAGTACCTCAGCCTGGAGCAATGGGAAAGGTCTATAAAGAACCGGACAGCTTTTCCATTGTACAGGACGGATAACGCGCTGCATCGTGGACTTTTCCCAAAGCCTGACAAAACTTGGTCGGTGGTGGTTCCTCAGACGATCGCTGCTGAATTTGAGGGATGGAACGGTGCTGTGAGAACCTGGTGATCTTTCTGGGTGCCGGTTGTTCGTCTGTTGCTATGATACGAGAGTATCATAATCAGTCCAATAAAGTTGTCCTTAGTTCCCTTAAGAATAAAAGTTATGGTACCTTGTAGGGGTGGGAATCTCTAGGCACCTCATGATTCGATTACGAGGACAACAATTAGCAATGCATCTCGATTCGTCCTTTTTTTTTTTTTTCCTTTACCATGTGACTACATGAAGCACATCGGTTTTCGCTTTCTGTGTTTTTTCTCCGTTGCGCTTCTGTCTCGCTTTCGCTTCAAGGTTTAGCAGTTTGACTCTAAGCCTCATTATTAAAAGGCATAATCTTTAAAACTAGCTGATACGAGAAAACGTACATGCAGTTTCCCTGTGTTTATCACCGACCAGTGGTGCTCTTTCGCTGACGTAGCGGGGCTTAACTCCAGCAGCCAATGATTGCCTAGATTCCGCCCCACTGGACAAGTCATTTCAAAACTTTTTGAAGAGAGACCGAGAAGCACAACACAGAAAAGGGGCAGAGAGAGCGAATACTACAAGAATATTAAACTCACTCAAAATGGACGTTACAGAGCTCAGTTAGTGAGCGCTAATAAAGTTCTTGTGTAAGAACAGAAGCTGGTCTACATGTTCAGATGCAAGTGTGCTTGATTATTGACATTTGTTAATCGATTCAGAATCGTTTATGTCCGTATCGCGATGCATCAAATTCAAATTTTTTTTTTCCCCCTTCCCTAGTACATTCACTAATCTGGCATTTCTTTTAAAAGGGCACAGGAACCATCCAGAAGGGCATGCCTCATAAGTGCTACCATGGTAAAACGGGACGCATTTACAATGTCACCCAGCACGCTGTAGGCGTCATTGTCAACAAGCAGGTCAAGTAAGTGCATCTCGCTCAGTGTGGGAGTTTATCTGATTATTCTATCGATGCTTTAATCAAACCTTTGCTGTAAATAACGTTGCGTGGAAAATACTGTAAATTGTCCTCAAATTCATATAATCGGCACTGGTTTCCTCCCCATGTTCACTTTGCCATGAGGGCAGTTTGGTGTCCTGTATGGTCATTCATATGGGGTAGAGCGTTCCTCCTTATGCACCCTGGACAGACTGCACGGTGTCTACACCAGATTGTCAATAAGGGCACATTTCAGCGCGTTACACCGAGAGAAACGTCTTTTCATTGACTGTATGTTGCGTTCTTTTAAGGGGCAAGATCCTGGCCAAGAGAATCAACGTGCGCATTGAGCACGTGAAGCACTCGAAGAGCAGAGACAGCTTCCTGCAGCGCGTCCAGGACAACGAGAAGAAAAAACTGGAGGCCAAGCAGAACAACACCTGGGTGGAGCTGAAGCGCCAGGTACGGCTCACCAATAAGAACTGAGGATTTAATTCCTTTGGCTTCCTCTGTTCAGGGTAACCAAGGGTTAAAGACGTGATGCAAAATGTGATAAAAAAAAAGAAAAAACAAAGTAGGTTGTCTTGAATGTAACTTGGGTGTAAAACTTGTTAAAACTTCACAAACAAAAGCGTTTCTGGCTTGAATATAGCCTCAGGACTGACAGGGTGTCAGGAACCCATAAGCAAACCATTAGTGTTGAGAGGAAACTGATCCTGATTATTAGTCTTTTTCTTGTTTTGCTCTTTGAATATTTTAGTTTATAAATCCTGGATTTAAAGGGTCTAAGCAACGGCACTGGGCAGGTGCCAACCTTAAGCTGGGCACCAACTCGTTGTGGGATGTGCACATGCTGGGACACTTCTGAGGCAGTGCATTTGGGAATTTGGGAGAAAGTCTGAGCACCCAGAGGAAACCCAAGGAGACATTGAGAAAACTGGAAACGCAATACGATGCTCTCAGATTTCAAAATGAATACGAAGAGGATCCTACAAGATCTGCTGGATAATCTGATCCTGTCCATGTCCCGTCAGTGTAACGTAGCACCCCTGGGTGATCATACACCCTACTATAAACAGTCAATAGGGGCACTGTGGGCACCCCCGTGATTCTATCACACACTGCTCAATCACTATTATTGAGTTTGCATCTCATTTGCACAATCGAAACAACTTTGACCTTTCGTTTGCTTTTCTGATTATATTGTTCAAAGTAATAAAATCAAATGCTTCATTTTCATCAATATTTCATTTTGAAATATTCCCTAATTAAGGACTTGACTTGAGTCCAGGTCATGACATTAAAACATACACATGACTGACTGGGATAGAACTGGGCTTCTCTGGACCTGGGTCAACAGCACTAACCACGGTGCCACCTTAAACCTGTTAGAAAATGCCATGAGGATTATACTGACTGGTCAGTTACTGGCTATCTCTGGCCTGGACCTTTTTTGCTCCATGCCTGTCGTATCCCACGACGACTCTGTACTTGTGATCTCACTCTGACTCTTCTTAACACGTTTTTTTTTTTTTTTTTCTCTTTCCAGCCTGCTGCCCCTCGTCCTGCCCACTTTGTCAGCACCAAGAACAACAAGCCCCAGTTGCTGGAGCCCATCCCCTATGAGTTCATGGCTTAAATCTGCTGACCAAATAAAACAGTTTATACACACACAACCTGTCTGCATGGCGTTTTGTTTTGCATGGTGTGTTCAGTTGTTGAACTGGAAGTTATTTACACATTCACTAAAAGTACAAAACTGACTACTTTCCCGAATTTGAATGACTGGTACAGCTGGATGGACTTTTGCGATGCTTGGATTTGAGCTGTAAATGATTGGAAACAGACCAGTACCTTGCGTTGTGTTTCAGACATTTGTGCCCCGTTTAGGGATTTCCTCCGTCATAACAATGGATTTTGTCTCTGAAATGTCTTAAGGCCTCCTGACTGGTCCAGAAACCTAACAAAAATAGCACAACCTGATTAGTGATTAAAGTTCAACTGGTCAATAAATGTGAAAGGTTTAAGCCGCAGGGACCAAATTTCACATGGAACTGATTTCGGACAAGACAAGAGTATTGAAATGGTGGAAACGTTACATTCAATGTAATTAATAGCTCTGCAACAGCAACCTTAAAGCAGCTCTTCAATGGACTGGCACCACATACAGGATCAGTGCTGAACTTAATGAGTATTCACCAAACCTGTAACCCTGCCATAAATAAGTGGGGGAAAAACCTTTGTATTACTCTAATTCAGTGGGCTCTGTCCGTTACTTGAGGCTTGGGTGCGTTTGCTTTTGCAGCACTATGGGACGCTCCCTCATATGATTTCCTCTCCCTGAAAGGTACGGCTTGTATCCAGGTCACATATTTCCGCTGTGCCCCCATAGCACCCTGCTACTTTACATCGGTTTATATTCTCGTACAAAGATAGCTGTATGTAATGACACTAGGTGGTGGTGTTGCATAACTAATTGCAATCCTCAGTTCCCTTATAAAGGCGAAATCAGCTGAACAGAGTCATAGGGGGTTTGTTTCCAAAAATCACAGAGTACCCCTGTAACCCATGGCTGACGGGGGATGCTGTTGCAGAGCTGCAGGATAATCCGTCAGTTAATAAGCCTGTCTGTGTGTGAACCTGAACACAAGGCCACACCAGATCTCACGTTTTAGACCACTGTGCTGCTTGAGTTCCCACTTTGTGCTTTTGGTGTTATAAATTAAAGACTGGTTTGTCATATCAAGTTGTTTGTATGTAAACAATCATGTTAATTACGTACTAGATAAACTATGTCTAGTTTTTGTGTTGGTGCAAATCACACACTAATATACAGTATAATGTGTGTGTGTGTGTGTGTGTGGAGGGGTGATTAGTGCTTATACACAGCTCACCACTCTGTGTGTTGACGTTCTCTGTGTAAGCAAACTGCATGAATGGTTCACTGGGTATCTGATAAATTTGTTATCTCATCCCAGCTCAGTACTTTACCCAATATTTACTTCAATTAAGCTCCGTTTCCTGAGATAGAAAGCACCAACATGTTTAAGTGTGTGTGTGTGTGTGTGTGTGTGGAGAGGGGGCATGTGCATCATTATGATACCCAAATGTCCCACATGGAAAATTAATTCCTTTATTAATTGTCTTATCCATTTAATTGTAGTCAGGGTCATGGGAGATCCGGTGCACAGCCAGCAACACAGGAACAACCCTAGGCAGAGTGCCAATCCATCGCAGGGCACTCTGGAAACCAGTTATCCTAACATGCTATCGACTTTGGAATGTGTGTGGAAAGCAGTGTACCTGAAATCCTTCTCATTTAATTAAACGCCAGAAAGATGTTGCTAAATCCTTTATTTCTTTATTTCTGATCCGCTTGACCTAAATTCACAGCCGCTATCTCTTTGCTGGATACACAGGCCTGAGTGTGAGGTGAAGACGATAAGATGAAGGATCGGTGTGCTCTGGGAGAATGTATGAGAACGAGCAGATAACCTCGCTACATGCAGCGCTATCATGCTAGTGTTGGTAGATGCACATATTTGAGCAGATGAATGCAGGTGACCTGGTCTTACAGAGCCAAGAGCTACAGCAATCCATCAGCAGGTGACATGCAGGTCTGTTATTGATAAGCAAATTCTTGCCAATGTGTTAAAGATTTAAGCACCGGAGGGCTGTCTGTGTTTTGCTATGCTATGATTTTGGTTTCATGCTGTGGAGTGAAATCTTTTTTTGTCCAGGTTTGTCCTAAAGAAATGTTTGTTACTGGTATGAAATCACTGTATGTCCTGAATTTCCTACTGGTGCTGCAGGGATCAAGTATCCAGTAGTATTTCACAGTACTTACGTACATTGCACATACACATATATACACCTGAAAATGACAGGCAATTAAATCAAACATTTGCGAGTTGTATTTCCACTTAATAGCCATCAACATTAAAGTGAACATATGTGAACATCTGTTTTGGACATTAAGTGAAGTTGAGTGACCAGCTCATTTGCCAAATGTTATTGTAATAATACAATTTTAACAATTGATCAAAATCAAATCAAAAGGTACACTTTTTTGCTTAGAAGTACAACAATGACCTCCTCTTCACATCTACAGCATTTAGCAGATGCTCTTATCCAGAGCGACTAACAACTCATACAGTCTTACAGTCCAAGAAATTGTGGGTTAAGGGCCTTGCTGAGAGGCCCAACTGTGGCAGAGGTGGGATTTGAACCCTGGACCTTCTGGTCCATAGTCCAGTACCTTAACCACTTTTTGGGTTGTGCTTCATGATAAAAGTTTATACATGTTATATATGTTATATGAATTCTATTAATATTAATGGCCACAAGCTCGGCCCCCATAAAAGAGGAGTGAGTTAATAAATTAATCCTCTTAAAGGCTGCAATGGCCATTTGGGGAGAAAGCTATGGGACCCCTCCAATATAATAGAACCGCTGCTGCTTACTCACAGGTCAGTTATTAAATAAGTAATGACATTCAAGAAGCAACCTTTAGATCATTCCAGAGAACTGTGTTAAATGTGGTAAGCTGATGTTCCTCTAACACACCCCACAGATGGAATGAAACGGTAATCCGAAGCGACGTTCTTTACATTACGATTTGTGCTACATCCTCTCATGTTTTATTCACCTGACCCCAGCTAGCAATTCGGTCAATCTCCCTTCTATCCAATTCCTCCCTCCTCGTCCTCCTCCCCACCCAGCCCCGCAGTGTCCCAACCTCTTATGTGGACACAATCAATAGATCCGTGTGTGTATCTGAATGACCATGGTGTGCCCTGATAACCAGCGACACGCAACAAGACAAACACTCCTGACCGCATCGTGTATGCTGGCGTAAAAAATATAGAGAGCGGCTCGGTGTACGGGCTTAAGAGAAAGAAACAGGAAGTGGAAAGACAGCACCATGTTTGCTTGTCCCCGTGGTTAATGAGTAACCTGAGGTCGATACGGCTGTCCCGCTGCATGACGGCCTCAATCTGTGAGTGTCAAACGAGCATGATTAAGGATCTCGTAGTGCATGACTGCTTTCATCCAGTCCGCACCGCCACCAGCAGCACCACTATGAACACCACCCTCCTCCTCCTCACTTCCACTCAGTCTATTTACTCTCGATTCATTCAATCAGTAACCGATCTGAGTCAGTGATTCTCTGGCACCTCTGTGAGAGAAGCCCAATCTCTCTTGCTCATAATCGCAGGTCAGAACACAATCGATCCCCTCTGATTTGCTTGGGCCAGGTCACATTAGGAGGGTGCTAACTCAGCTAATTAATAATCAGAGTCTCATTTATCAGAGATCATGTGATGTGCTACTAGCATCCTTTGAAGAGGTAACTGAATTAAACGCCTTTCATGCAGGTTTTAACAATGTTAATGGGTCATGGTTCCTCAGAATGGTTTAGGATAAGCCTGTTTGAAACTCAAGGAGAATGTAGCTGTCCATCAAACAAGTGGGGTCGACAGGAACGAGGAAATACAGTAGTGTCAGATTTTGAATGGCGCTTTTACCACAACACCACTTAAAACCAAGCACGTTTTGGCGCATTAAGAACTCTTAACCTGTTCCAGGCTAACCGTACACTAGAAAAGACTCTGAAAAGGACTCAAGTCTGACACCCTGGCACACCTAAAGACAAGTCCCAGCCCAGGATTTTGCAAGGACTGTGGATCTTGCATGGTGACTGTTTGCAAGACTCTGCAACCTCTTTCTGTACACTACAGATCACGAGAATCGCGAGTCTCGCCCGGGTTCTAACACGCTCGCTTTGTCTCCAGCGTTTGGCCTAAGGTGTTCAGGATCGCTGTCTGAGGACATGAAAGTGGAGAAATTTCGAATTAAACTGGCAGTGGCGAGCAGCAAAATAAATGTGGGACAGATTTGAAAAAGCTGACAGATTTATGTAATGCTGATTATGATGTCACACCCATTTTGCGACCCAGCTTTGTAATGGAACATGCTTAGTCACGGAACACGGCTGCTGTAAATCAGACGTATCAGTAAGCCGTACCACTCACACTGTGCTAACCTGCGTCATAAATTCTGTGTATGTGTGCGGGTGGGTGCTGTTGTATCATTGGTTGAACAGGACAGACACGCCGTCGAACCCAGACCGTGACATTGTCGGAGCCAGTTTGACAGTTTAACACTGTCATTAATCTTGTCAGGTAATTCCAAAGACCTTCATCTACAGCCATTTTTACAGACCAATGGCAGCACGCTACTCCCACCCTGCAGAAGAAAGAGGGCATTTTAGTGTTAAGTCATAAAACAGAGCAAAATCTTCAGTTAAATTACTATATTACATGTATTATGTATGCTTTATGTGTGCTACTCAAACTTTCAAAAGCAGCTCCCCAACACATCACGGGAACACCATGAACGTTGCACTAACGTTACCCAGAAAACCAATTTTCAAGGCATAAGTATGGAAATGACTACACAGGGGTCCTCGATGGATGGAGGCCTTAGAGCAGAACTTCTACGCTTATATTTGTGGCATTTAACAGAGGCCCTTATCCAAAGCAACTTACAACTCATACAGTCTTACAATTCAAGGGCCTTGCTTAAGGACCCAACTGTGGTAGCTTGGCAGAGGAGGGATTTGAACCCTGGACCATCCAGTCCAGAGCCCAGTACCTTAACCGCTAGGCTATCACAGTCCCTTACGAACTTATGGTGACAGGAAACCACAATGGTCATTACAGTCAGCCGGCCCTTCCTTGTTATTACGGGAGCTTGGCCTTTACCTTTACAGCTGACCCTACCTCGACGGTACAGGTACCAGGGCTCTTCTAAAACGGCACCTTTCACAGAGGGTCCTATTCTCCCTTTGATGAGGATGCAGTTGCATTTTGAGCTGGTATGTCCAGGAAGGCTTTCATGACAATATGAGTCCAAATGCATGTTTGTATTCTGCCCTTGGCATAGTCTCCCGAGTCCCGCTGCTCTTCAGGTGGGGGCCAGACCAGTCATTCTGACGTGATGCCACCACAGAAGCCCCAACATTACAGATCACTGCACCCAAGAGTTTTAATATGCAGATCACTTCAACTGTGTACAAACAGGTGAAGTTATATACTGCTGCTGCTCTTCCTATAAGTGGACAGTGGGCAAAAACCACACAACGTTCAACGCTGATGAGCAAAAGATCTACGGAACTCTCTTAGACTATTTTAACGAGTGCACTAACTAGTGAACATGGTCATTTAGGGCGTGAGACTAGGGCGTGTCACGTGACTGTTCCAGGTAGGTTTATGCTAATTAGGAAGAAGCCAAAGTTTATTGTGATTAATAAGCGCGATGCGTCTGATTTAGTCCGCACGTTTTAGGTTCGCGTGCTTAAACACCATGTACAAAAGCGTGTTTATTTATACGCACGACGTCGTTAAACAACTCTCCAGGTTTACGGTAGATACCCGCATTGTCTGCATATGGTACAGCCCAAGGCTATAAATACAGTGAGCACGCAGGGACTAAGGTCGTCGGGCAAATGTAAATTATTATAATTGCCACAGACCGCAAAAAAAAACAAAACAAAACAAAAACAAACCAAAAAAAAAAACAGCAACTTAAAACACGTGTTCTTAAAATGGGCGAACGTTTAAAAAATCTCAGCAAGAGCTTTGTGTGTTCCTTCGCCAACTGCAAAGCTGCATTTTCAAAGTTGTGGAAGCTGGAAGCTCATTACTGCAAGCATACTGGTCTGGTAAGGGTTAAAACAAAATGGTTATAATTTGAAATAATAAAAATAAGCTCCCTTCCTGTATATTTTATTAAGTTATTTTATTATAACCTTTCATGGCCGTTATACAGTGCAAAGGGGAATTTATCCTCTGAAAGTGCATACCGATAGACAAACCTTATTTTGTTGTAGCAGAGCAATTTTAGTTAATTGTCCTTAAGTAAAGTTTAGTAAAGTTTACAATTTCGTTAGTCAGTGATTATGGCCTCTTGGCAGTTTGTTACTTTTAGAACTTTGTTCATTTCTGTGTCTGTACTGTGCTGCCCAGCTTCAGAGATCTGGGTTTGGATTGTTGTCTGATTTGTTTCCTGCCTCCTGCTAGTAGGTCTCCTGCTCTAGATTACTCCTTGTTTGGTGCGAGTCCTTGTCTAAACGGCGCTTGGTATCTTCCTTTTACTGTGATGTTATCTAGACAGCATGTGCATCACCAGAAAACGAGCAATTCTGACATAATGCTTTACTTTGTAACATGGTTGCTATTGGAAATTTGGTTACGAATTATTCTGGCTATGCGTGAGGCTTTAAAGATTGGATAAATACATCATTGTTTGTGAGTATATGTGAGAATCTTGTTTTATCCTATTTTTGGGAAGACCGTTAATTGGGTCGTTAAGTTTGCTTGATTTACAAGCTGCAAGTCTGATCTTTGTCTATCGGATTTTGTTTGGGTGTTTAGAAGCCGTTTGCTTGTGACAGCTGTGATAAAAGCTTCTGCACCAGGTACCAGCTCACAAGGCACAGCCTGAGCCACAGTGGGGAGAAGCCATACAGGTGAGTCCTTGTTCTGCTTCTGTAAATCTTTCTGATGAAATGAGTTCTACAGAAAGTCAACTTGATATTCGTTTGCGTTTGCTTCGTTAGTCCTGTAGCTCAGAGCTCTGTCATTCAGCAGACGCTTTTATCTCGATTCATGTACAAGGTACAATCCAATCAATAGTTGGTAGAGGATCTTCTTCAAGGGAGTAACAGTGGCAGGTTGGCACATTCTGGGCCGTGGTCCAGTTTCCTAACTCTGCCACGAAGTTTAACCCAGAATCTGTAAGCACAATGCTTATATTTTAATAATATGGACTACAGACTCTTACTTTGTAATGAATATCATGTTCTTATTGTAGCTCACTGTATTAGCACTTTTGTAATCTTGCCGCGCTGTGTATTGTGAAAGCACTTGTGGGATCTACTGAAAAGTGAATACGTTCTGCTGTATGGGTTGCATGTTTAGTAATCGAACTGTGCATGGATTTCATTTTTGTTTACATGTTTTGCCAGTGACTTTACCCATTAGGTACTGGTGAGCCATGGTGCAGCTGGTTATCTAACTCCAGACCTGGTTGTACCCCAGCTCTGTTCTGTGCTTTTATCTCTGGAAGCTAAAGTAAGATGAAGCCTTGGTCTAGCTGCACCTTTTAAGATTTTTCTGATTGGCAGATGCTCAGTGGACGTCTGTACTGAGAGCTTCTCCAGTAGTGCTGGCTTGAAGAATCACGTAGCACGTGTGCACCAGCACAAGGAGAAACATTATGTGGTGAGTAGAGTAAACAGCTTTTGCACTTTATTCCATGCGTCTGAGTTTAATGTCGCCGCTCATGTGGGTTTGTAGTTTAAGCCTTCCTGGACAGTAAGTGTCGGACTTTTCACAAAGGCTGCCAAAATCGTGGCTTGTGGTCCACACTCAGAATTTGGTTATGAGGAATAAGGGCACTGTGTGAAATTGGTGATCCTTCTGGGTGTTTGTTGTTGGTCTGCCATGATGTGGCAGCTGCGTTCCCAGGATGTCCATCAGTTTCATCCACGTTTGTACCACAAGATATTGCAAATTTGATTTCTGCTATCGACTTCTGAGAGATTTCTGATCTTTTTTTGGTATGCTGCATGACAACCTTCCTATTGGGGTAAAAACTTGCCCTTGATCCACAATGGCAGCCATCTTCTGGACATAAAAATAACATGGGGGGGCTAAAATATAGGCCTTCCTCACCCATTACTTGGTTGGGTATTCTGATGTAATTTTTTCTCTCGTTTCTAAAAAAAAAAAAAAGGGTGTCCTGTCCGTTTTATCACCCTGTATATTAATGGTTCCATGTTTGGTTTCTTTAGTGTGACCATGATGGATGTGGGAAAGGGTTTAATAAGAACAGACAACTGAAGGCTCACAAGTGTGAACACACAAACCTGCTACCATATGAGTAAGTATCTCTTTGGTTTTGCTTATCCATGTACTGCACTAGATTTGCTCATGTAAACTCTTCCAGGTGTCAGTATGAGGGCTGTGAGAAGAAATTTGTTACCTCCAAAGCCCTGAAAAAACATGAGAAGGTGCATGATGGTAAGGGTTTTATTTTTCAACTCTTTAAAGGCTTCGGTTGACCTTGCCTATTTACGCGTTGCAAACTTTGCTCTCTTAGGCTATCCTTGTGCGCAGGGAGGCTGTACTTTCCAGGGGAAAACATGGAATGACTATCAGTTACACAGGAAATCTGAACACAGGGGTAGGTTGAGAAAGCTATTTACTTTTCTGGTTTCTGTTTCTTGGTCAGGGTTTTTAGGCTTTGGTACCCATAACCAGAGAACACTCTTGGTATAAGCATGTCCTGGCAGGGACTCCAGTCCATTCACTGTTGCAAACGTGTTAATAATCCTGTGAGCAGTCACCTTACTTACCGAGGGGGCCCTGCCGTTATCTGAACCTGGTAGACCAGTGCTAATTATTGTGTGTGTGAATAGGAACTTGATACTGAAACGCAAAAGCGTTTACCCAGCTCTAACCTGCCTCTCTAGAGACGTTTCAGTGTGACTCTTGTCCGAGGGTCTTCCATGAAGCCTGGTTCCTGAAGAAGCACCAGCAGTTTGTGCACTTGGGTGATCGTCGCGTGTTTAACTGCCCCAGGGCGGCTTGTCAGAAAACCTTCACCACACACTTCAACCTGCAGAGTCACATTCTGTCCTTTCACGAGGGCCAGCGCTCGTTCGTCTGTACTCGTCCTGGATGTGGAAAATCATTTGCCATGGAGGTTAGGATTGGCCTTGTGATGATGGATAACGCACGCTAAAATGGATTGTTTACATTAAAAACTGTTTGAATTATAGGAAAGTCTGAAGCGACATGGTGTGGCACATGACCCTCAGAAGAAGAAACTGCAGGTAATGACGCTGTTTTTCTTGTAATGAGATGAATCCAAGTCTTCAGGTCGCAGTATTTGACTACCTCTTGTAGACTGTGGTCCTGATCAAAAATAATTCCGCACCAGTCAAGGCAGTGGTTAAATTGCAGATTTGAGTGGAAAAAACTGGTGCATCTGGTGTTTGTGTTACTGTACTGTTGGTTAGGCTTGTAGTTGTATGGATGGGATTGTTTATTGAAAATGGAGCCTCGTCTGTGCAGTTATGGGACTGTGGTGATGCAGTTGCTGGACTGCCTTTTTAGAAGACCTTTTTTAGAAACGACCTCCCTTGAGAAAATGCTGAACTTTCTATTGCACTGGAGACTTGATATGGTGCACGTTGCTGAGGCGCTCCAGTAGCACATTTCCTGTTATTACTTCACTGTAAATTGGTACAACGTATGCTTTAAATATAGGAATGCTTTTGCTGAAATGGCAAAATTCCATCCCACTCACCAGAAGGTCATTTGGTCCCAGTGCTGCCACTGCTGGACCCTGTTTAGCTCTGGTTTATGTGCACACGTTTGCTCATCCTCTGCCACGTGAAGCTCGCTGTAACTTTATTCGCTGTTAATATCCTTAATCATTGGGGTCGCTACTTCTACCTTTGTACGCTGCTCACAAATGAGGGGAGAATAAGAATATCCCACAAGAACTGCTGTAATCTGATCCTGTCCATGCCACGTCACCCTTTATGGCACTCTTGGGTGATCAAACAACCTTCTGAACCAGTCAGTGTGGGGGCACTCTGGTCCAGTTCGACATGCTTCTATTCACCCCATGAGTGTATCGCTTGATACTCGATCACATCGAGTTTGCATCTCGTGCATAATTAAAGAACTCTGACTTTTCTTTTGCTTTCCTGGTGATCACGTATAATGAAATAAAATCAAATGCTGCTTTTTTAAAATTGCTACGTAGTCATTGAAATATCCCCTCCTTTGAGAGCAGTGTACTTTTGATATTACTCTAGATGTTTGTACAGTCGGTGTACAGAAACAATTTTGGCTCCGACCCTGATTTGCACATCTCGTTGAAGAATGTTAAGCGCTTCATCAGCTTTGTTCATGACTTATTGGTGCTCGTTAGCCTATTCATGTGGTTTGGGTATTAATTCGCTTGAGCTAATGATGGCTGTCATTTTAAGAAGGATCGTTTCTGTTTGCAGAAGGAAACCAAGCCGGGACGGAAGAAACGCAGATCAAAAGCCAAAGTTTCCAATGCTTCTGAATTGTCTGCACGTCTGCAGAAGGTCTCACTAAACAAGTCGACAACCCAGAAAAATCCAAAGCCATGAATATTTCCGGAAAAGCCAGTGGATTTTTCTCCCTGAAGTTTAAGCCGCGGCTAAGCCTCACTGTTCTGATTTGTTTGGGATCACTGTTTAAAAAAAAAAAAAAAAAAACAACTTAATAAACTCTCTTCTCTCTGCACCTCTTGTCATGGTAAATTTGCAGTAGTGCATTTAGCCTTTAATGATTTATGCAGGTTTACAGCACGTTTTGGAGTTAACGGTGTTGTGCTTGATTTGTTTATTATAGGCTGGATTAATTGATTGATTAAAACTGACTTTGGTAGTAGACTAATTTAAACTGACCTAGCAGATATTCCCTGACCTGCACCCACAGCGCCAGGGTCCTTTGTTCAGTCCTGACCCCAGTCTCTGACTCTGGCGCTCCAGATTCCTCCTAAATAAAATAAAACACAAATTATGGGCCATTTCAAGATATGCTGTTCTGCATATTTGTTTTTGCTTCCAACAAGCCTGATCCATTTAAGCTTCTTCCATTTAAGCTTCTTCAACCCAACAGGGGGGAACTGGAGTATCATAAACTGATTTAGCAAGATATTACAGTAGAGGAAGAGAAAGTGTGATGTAGCAGCGGTATGGCATTGTAACATGAATGTTACTAAAAGTGACAGTCCAAGAACCATTGTCTAAAATGGGGGGTGGTTATCGGGAGTATTTAAACATTAAAAGCACCAAATCTGCAGAATTTGGGTGTGGGCAGGATTGAGAAATTCTTCCTTAGTTCGATCCTAATTTGAATTCCAGCAGTGTGACATTTGGATGATCTTTGTGGGTTTCCTCTGGATACACCAGTTTCTACATTCCAAAGATGTGATTGGTTATTTTGCATCTATAAAGTGTCTGTGATGGACTGGAATTCTGGCTAAATTTGGTTTCTCTCCAACTTGTTTAAGGAGATTTAAAAATGATTAAATGATAGGCATTTGTGCTGGTCGAGAAATGCAAGACCCAGGGGTAAAGTGTGCTAGCTCAGGTTGGTTTGAATAGATTATAGGTTTCATGGCATCTGTTAAGACTGCAATAGGTTTAACTTTTTAAAAACAGTAGGGCAAATACATTTTAACACCTGGGTGCAGTCCTGCCTTATCCTGCCTTACCTTGAGCCATGCTTATTCCTTGAAGATTCACCACATTGTCCACAACTGTCTTACATAGGTGTAATATGAATCTTTGTGAAATAAACCTTATTCTGGCGCTGATTAGGAAAAAATATTGGCACTCCCTTGATGTAACTCTTCTCTTGAGATGCTTAAATCAGTGGTTTACAAACGCCATCCAATGGATTCAGATCTGAGCCAAGCTGTGATGAGCTTTTTTTAATCATTGGTTTGCATTTTCCTTTGTCCTATTTTCCTTTTAAGGATTACATTTTAAAAAGCTACCAACCCTGGAGCTGTTCTGTCAACCAAAAAACAAGTTACACAATAGCAACCGTCACTTCGTTCAGTATTTATCTTTTGAGTTCCGCCTTGCTTAGTCTTGTATATTGATTTCAGTTGTTTGTATATTTTCTTTTCTTCATTGCTATTGTTTCATAGATCAGGACAGAAATCTAGCCTGTACGCCACATCCGAGTTGTGTAAAAGGTTGATTAGCAGGTGTTCTTTTTTTTTTTTTTTGTCTCCATTTAGAGACCTGGTAAGCTCAGTACGAACCAGGGCCGAACTGCCCCATGCCTCTTTCCGCAAATCAACGAGGGATCTGATCGGAATGTCACACAAGTCAGTGGGAAAATTATTTATTAAACACCTGTACACATACACATATTCAAACACTCTTGTGTTCACTCGCGCATACACAACACAAATAACACCTACATATAAAACGCCTGGCAGGGCGGAGTCATGAGGAGGCCTTAAGGCTGCTCTCCAGGGGGGACCGGGCCTCCCTCGTGGGCGTGGCAGGGTTTTCTAAGGCCTGGTTTTTTCAGCATCGAGTGAAGCGTTCAAGATCCGAGACTCACAATGACACTACGGCGTCCGTGGCACGGCAGAGGGAACACAGGAATGATACGACTCGGAGAAGCCTGGACTGGCTGGGGCTCGGCGGCTACGCCAGGCTACCGGGCCAGGAGGTGACGGTCAGCGCCACCCGGCTGCGCTGCTCCTTCAGCATGGGAACCAGGGCCGAGTGACTCATGCCTGCTGTAGGGAGACCGTTCACTGCCACGATCATGTCCCCACACCTGACCACAAGATAAGTAAGGGGTTAAGACTGAAACTAATTGATTCTAATTAAGAATCAGTTCGATTTTAACATGACCTAAAAGGAAGCAATGTATTAAGGCAGGGCAAAGACCATTTCTTGTTTGGCCACTCACTTCAGACGTCCGTCGTAGTAAGCTGGCGTTCCTAAAACGATGGTCTTGATGAAGAAGGCCTGGTTGCTGTGGTTGTCCTCGTAGCCCCCCACAATGCTGAAACCCCAGCTACCAGGGTGACTTCGGCGCAGGACGATCTCGTGGCTGCTGTGCAGGTAGCTGAGGGGCAGAAGGTGAAAGGTGATGAAGGGTAGGCAGCGTTTACATGATTTTAGCCCGTCCTCCTCATCCTCTCGTAGTCCTGAATGGTTTCCTGGATAATTACTGGACCTGAGACTCTTCCACCAACATGACTAAAATTGTTTGCATCTGCCTATTTTACACAATGAGTATCTAATTCTCAACTTTATGGGTGTTACTTTTTATTGATTGCATTACTTTTGTTTATACTTACACAACAAATGCCTTTGCTTTAGTGGTCTAATATTTGTCTTTGGTAGATTATATGGTTATATGTTGCCAAAACTTGGCTCTGTGAGCTATCGTTGTCCGTAGTCTGGCTGGCTTTCATACGAATAACTGAAAGAAATTCTCTCTCACTCTAAGTATTAGCCGCTCAAGCTGTTGGAAAGATGATGAAGCATTATGGGATTTGTAGTGCCTGTAGTGCTGGACAGCAATCCAGGATAAAACGGACTTTTTATAACCGTGTGTTTGGTGGGGCTAGTGGCTCTGATCATCCTAATCACAAGATATTTCCTTGCCTAGACCTGATTTAGACCAAGGACAGCTATGACTAACAGCTCCATAAAGTTCTGAAACCTTACCAAAAAATATTTGGAAAATGTGGACAGGTGGCCAAACTTTGTAAAAAGGCATGCATCACAGAGATCCAGGTATGTTCTTTCTTATTTAGAAGATCAACATGAACTACATCCGTGGTCCCCACCGAGTCTACACTGCCCCTTTTTGCAGATATTTTGCAGAAATATTTTTGCGCCTCGCCACTCTGACATGTACACGTCTTTCGGCTTCCAAACGTCACTGGAATTTGCACTGAAACATTGGAACATTGCAACGAAACACAAAAAGACAAAGTAAAATGTATTTCTATAGCGCCTTTTTATAATGGAGCATCGTCTCAAAGCAGCTTTACAACGTTATATGATCTTAAAAGGCCAATCCCTAATTGAGCAAGCCTAGGGCGACAGAGGCAAGGAAAAAACTCGAAACGAAACGAAACCTCGGGAGGACTCGAAAAAAGGGACCCGTCCTCCATGAGTGGCCTGGATGTTAATTGAAATAATTAAGTTATAGTAAGAGTAAAATTAAGTAAACAATATAATTTGAATCAATAATGAAATTCAATTTAATAACAACATTTTAATTAATAACAAAATAGGTGGTAAATATTGCTAAGTTTTTGAAGGCACTTTGTCTCCTAATAACTGAATGCTTAACTGAAAAAGAGAGTCCACATACTGATTGTGTAACCATGGTCACAGTTTCAGATTAAATAAAGAGTATTCATTGACAGTAATAAGCAGTCATTTTAAGATTGTGAGTCGTGTCGTTGGTTTGAGGGGAGGATTTATGCAATAAAAGCAAGTCAGGCTCACAGATGAAGGCACAGCTGCAGCCTGATAAGAGGGGGGAGTCAGGGAGGATTGGACGGCGATGCTTTGGCACAACATCAGGAGAAAGGAAGGAGCCAGGAGGGCAAGCAGGAGAGGGGGACGACGGAAGAAAGAGAGAGAGAGAGAGGGACTGAATGAGAGCTGGAGGAAACTGAAAGCTCTCTGTGCCCTAGCCTGAGCGAGCGATCGAGCGAGAGATTTGTGGTTTTACAGCATGGCGCTTTCAACTGACGATCTAACAGCACAAACTTACACTTAATCCCTTTGTGGCTATAAACAGGACGTGCTAAATCTCTGGCACACGTGAGCCGAGACTTCTCGGCACACATTAAGTCCTCTTGATCAAAATAGATCCACTTCAGTGTCCTTTGTCCCTCTGAGGACGTTCAATTAAGGACGTCCACGAGAAGTAGGTGAACCCAACCTGCCGGACGCTGATGGCAGGCTGCCATGTCACTTCCTTTGGTGGACTCTTATTTATAGGCTAAAGTGGCTATTTTTGTGTGTCCAATCAGAGCGGATGTTGCCGTCCTAAAAATAGAAGTGCGCTCGCTAATCCTATTAAAGACCGCTAACGGATCTGTGTCTGCGAAGCTAAAAGCAGCACTATTCATCTTTCTCATTCCTCTAATGGCTTCCTTAAGAGCCTCGTGTCACCATCCCTCATCAAACCGATGCTCACCTGGGCAGACCGAGCCACATGACCCATGATGGCGACCAGCCGGCGTCGTAGTCGCTCTCGTGGTGAGGCAAAAGCCCCTCGTCCTGGCCTGGCTCGTCCACCGTGCTCACCTCCAGTGCTCGTAGCTGCACCGAGCTCGAAGCAGCGCTCGACTTCAGCGTGCCCACGGCCTCGCTGTGGCTCAGAGACGTCAAGTCCTGCCCGTTAATGCTCAACAGCACGTCCCCTGAGGGAGAGGAGAATCAGGCAAGCTTAAAGAGATCCGCAGACCAAATTCAACCCCTGCAAAAGCCATGCAACGAAGCTCAAAATGATCACGAGATCTCACCCCGTTTGATACGGCCGTCTCGTGACAGGCAGCCATGCGGTTGGACGCTGGTCACAAAGATGGGCAGCTCTCCGCTTTTGCTGCCCCGGCCCCCGGCCACAGTCATACCCAGTGACTCATGTGGCTCCTTCTTCACAGTGATGTGTTTTTCTTTGCAGGTGACACACTGAGAGAGGTCCTGCCACACACACATTCAAAATGACTTCATAAATCAGCACTGATCCTGACTCTGAGTATCAGCGCTGCTACTTGAAGACTATTGATCACGTTATCGATCCAGCCAATAACAGTAATTAATACTGAGGAACTGCTAGAGGTAAACCAAGAGCTCCTGTAACAGCCTGAACCTGTGGGCTTACACACACACACACACCCTGACTGTGGAAGATCTGGTGAGCTGCAGGTTGGGTGCAGGACTTGGGGCAGCAGTTCGTGGTGGAGGCAGGAAGTGTTCATAACACCAGCTGTCACGGGCTGAGTTTGGTCCTGTGTGTACAGCCATGGTCTGCTTGCCTGGTCGGCTAATCAGCAGATTGACCCTCTCACCACTGGCCTGAAGAGGGACAAACAACAGTTAACCAAAACAACACCAACAGTGAGTAAAGCTACTTAATGAGTCCGCGTCAAGGTCAAGACTTTTAGTAGTTGAGCCCGAGATGAGACCATGACCAGTGTCACTATAAGCACTAGATTTCGGGCTGAGCCAGTTCTGTTTTTCAACAGTTTGACTGATTGGCAAGCAGAGTTTGGGTGTGTGTCCCAGTATGACAAGTAGTCTAGAAATGTCCTCTAGCATCTAGCATCCCTGATGTGTCTCTGAGACAGTCCGAGAGAACTGAGGCTGGACAATCCCTCAGCAACCCCTACCCAGGCCTGCAATGTCCTCATGCCCTTGTCAGAGTTCTCGTATAGGCTACACCCCCTGTCGGCCAGGATATGTGGGGTTAGATCATAAACGCATCAGAGTCCAGTGTAACTGTGTGGTTTGCAAGCCATCACTATAATACACCGTTTTTTTTGGCAACGGCATCATTTCTTCATGACATATTATTTCCTAAAATCGATCAGCAGGCGTATGGCTGTAGCCCCCGTCTCTGTACCTGTATGATCTGAGCAGCTTGCTCTGGTGTGCCATGTCTCAGGTCATGCTCGTTCACAGCGAGCACCCTGTCATTGCTGTGCAATCGTCCGTCTTTGGCAGCCAACCCCCCCTCCAGTAGGTCCAGCACAAAAACGCCCGGCTCGTCCGTGCGCCTCACAAGCTTGATGCCCAGCTGTTCAGTAGAATCCCGCTTGTGCAGGGTGATGCGCAGACTGGCCGGGCTGCCCTCGGGCACGGCAGTCTGGGGCACGGTGGAAACGGGTGGAGGCCGGGCGCTACAACGTCGCTCTCTAAGAACGGTCAGCTGCAGGGTGGCACACGGGCGTGCCAGTGTGGAACGGGCAAAGTTATGGGGCGAGTTACTAATGTCCACGTTGTTGACCTGCGAAAAGGCAGAGGAAGAGATAGAAAGGGTGGCAATAAAATGACGTGTAAAGAAAGCGTTCTTTTCATGAGAATGGTCTCAGACCGCTGCCAAGTAAATGTGCCGTCATTCTGCTCTATATATGGGCGTGCTGCCGGATGTTTTGGCAATCAGTCACCAATTATAATACATTTTGCTGGCAGAGTTTCTACTCAAGGAGAAATTAAAGTTAACTCCAGCTTAAAATTCCGAACATACAAACGTACATATTATATTATTATTATTATTATTATATTATATTATAGATACACAGAGAACACTGACAGTCTAAGGGAAAGAGGACCACAGGAGTCCCACTTTGTTGGTATACGAGTTTCATGTGCCGAGAACTCTCACCATTTCTGTTTACTGTTCCACCAGTTTCCGCACCAATTATTCCACCCAGGATAAAAGCCTGTTTCTTTATTATGTCTGTCTGTGTTTGTCACACCAGGTACTTCATACTTTCAGTTTCAGTGCTTCTGGAGTTGTAAAGCACTGTGAAACCATGGCTCAAGGAAATCTGGCGGAGGAAGAACCCTGGTAACGGCATACAGAGGCAGAAATAAAAAACACCCAGGAACTAAACTGGATTCAAGAAATGTCAGATCAAGTGGCATGGTGATGAAAATGGGCCCATGCCCTCCGGTCACTACGGCACCTCACAAGGGAACAGAGATGAGACAAACCAGAGTGGCTTATTTAGTAGGGCACTGGTTTATATCTTGCCTCTGGTGAGAGGTTTTTTTGTTGGTTTCCAGTGGAAATGTGGTATGAGTGGTATGAGTGGTGTGAGCTTGTTGGCCGTTTTCATCGCAAGTCAGATTCGTGATTGCATTCCTTCCGGATTCTGACCTGGGTCATCATGGTCTCCGTGTTCACTTTATCAGTTGATTCCCCTTTCCTTTGAACTCCGGAGTTCTTCCATTCTTGGGGGTTCAGTAATGGCCCCACATGGCAGGTGTTTTAACCATGCCTTCAAAGCCTATGCAATATTCTGCAGAAATATTATAATATTATGCTCATATTTACTAGTTTTTGCTACCTGTAATATTTGGTCTCCAGCCAACAGCCTTCCATCTCGAGCAATGACACCATCTCTGTACACCTCTTGGATCACAATGTTTATCAGGGGCGTCTCGTTACCTCCCACTATGCTTATACCCAACTCGACATACGGGTTTGAGCGATGAATCTCAATGGTGGTGATCTCGCCTTCGGGTAAAGAGGGAAGCTTTACACAACCTGGAGGGCAAAGACACCTCAATCATTTATCCATTTATGAAGATGACTGCAAAGGTACATCCCAGCATGAACAAACTTAGACCAATATGGAACCAGGGTCATGCTTTTTGGCCAACACAGTCTCCAGCTCGGAGCTCGAGTCACAGCAGAATCCTTACTTTTTAAGACTTGATTTAAACTAGCATGAAGAAGGTTCTGGTGAACATCTCTGCTCAGCAGAGGCCATAAAACAACTCAACTTCAACTGATGTGAACATTTACATTTTACTACGTTGGGTAAGTGAAGGGCCGTTTGCATGCTTCTCTGCTACGACACTGACACAAATCAGACAAATGAAACATTACATGCAGTAAACACGCTGTTTAAAAGCAAAGCAGCAAAACAGTTGGAAGCCTAGCATGTCGTTTTGGTCGAGCAAACTCAATTTGTCAACTAATAGCTAAAGTCTGAATATAGGGCGAGAGAGAGGGCCCCAGCACACCCCTTTTTATTTCAAAAATAAAAGATCAAATTACAAATCTGAATAGCCCAGAAAGTCATGGGTCCAGGTTGGGTCAAGGGCATTTTTCCTTATAGGAAGGTGGTCATGTAGGATATGAAATAAGACCAGGATTGTCTCAGAAATCGATTGGTGCAAACAGATTTGCAACATCTCTTGTGGTTCAAAAGGTATCAACACAGAAACTTTAAAACTGTTGTTGTTCATCACAGGTAACTGAAGATGGAATTGATGATTTTTATGTCCAGGGAAGGCAGCTGCCGTATCATAGCAACAGATTTCAACAACCGACACCCAGAGATATCAGCAATTTCACACAGCACCGTTACATCCCTCAAATTCAGAGAATGATCGTCTGAAGAACCGCTACCGAGCAAGAAACCTCAACGTTGGTTTTTGGTAGCCATGGAAAAGTTCATGACGCAGCACGCAGCGATGTGTCCTGCGACTTTTGACTCACCCTGTAGATCACAGATCACAATCTTTTACAAACCGGATTCCAAAAAATTGACCCTTGACCCTTACACACAGTGATTGTTCCAGATTCTCTGAATCTTTTAACTTAAATGCCTTTGCTATTTTACGCTGGGTAACAACATTCTGGTATTGCTGCAATATCTTTCTGCACAACAATGGTGGAATTGGTGATCCTCTTACCATCTTGGCTTCTGAGAGACCCTGACACTCTGAGAAGCTCTTTTTACACCCTATCATGTTGTCAATTGACCTAATTAATGTCAATTGGTCTTCCAGCTGTTCGTTATATGCTCAATTTCCTTTTTCCAGCCACTAATTGCTACTTATCCCAACTTTTTGGGGATTTGCTGACACTGTGAAATATTGAAGCAACATATTTTTCCTTTAAAATGTTACATTTACTCAGATTAAACGTTTGATCTGTCATCTATGTTCTATTATGAATAAAATATTGACATTTGCCATCTCCACATCATTGCATTCAGTTTTCATTCACAATCTGTTTAGTGTCCCAACTTTTTTGGAATCCGCTTTGTAGAACTTTAGATGGATTCGATACTGTTTTAGCTAAGCTACTATGTTTCTAACACCACATTTACTGCATGTAATGTATCTTTAAATAAAAGAAAGGCTTGTGCTTGACTGTTTGGACTAGAAACCTAGTCCCACCAGAGTGCAGGAACTCCCTCCATCACTTAGTCATTAAGAGATGAGTCCTCCCACTGAGGACTGTTTTTTAATTCTGTTTTGTTACTTATTTTATTATTAACGTAAATATTAATATTGATTTAAATTGTATTACTTACTTAATTTTACTATTACTTTAATATACCTTTAAGTATTTGCTTAACTCACATCTAGGTCACCCATGCAGGTCGGGTCCAGGGCCGTGGCTAAGGGCAGGCATTAGGGGTCAGTGCCCATCCAATTACACTGTCGTGCCCCCTTAACATTTTTTTCATATTTGAAATAATTTATATGTGGGGGGAAAAATCACATATATTAATCTAGCAATGTTTTATTGTTTTATTTAATCGAACATTTCATTCTCATGTATGTTCTGAAACAGACAAAAATGTCTTTTAACGTACGAGTGTTTCAGTACGGAATTAATAAGCAGGGCACAACAGTCTTGCAGACACCTCTACTTTTTATCCAGAAAGTGTTAACCTAGCTTTTTAAGTTTCAGCCTAATAGATATAAGAAAATGGTTTCAAGTACCTTCAGTCAAAACCGAAGGAGCCGAAGGAAAAACTACCTCTAATGATTGTTCCTCCCTCCCAAGGTTTCTCCCTTCTGTATTCAGGGAGTTTTTCCTTCCCACTGTCGCCCTAGGCTTGCTCAATTTGGGATTAGCCTTATAAGATAATATAAGATTGTAAAGCTACTTTGAGACAATGCACCGTTGTAAAAAGTGCTATAGAAAGAAATTTGACTTGACTGTAGGTGGTTCCACCTGTACAAAGCCATTATTAGTAGCTCATAAGAAGGCTGACGTCGCTACTCAGACTAAAGCAGTACGAAGCTACTTTATGAACATCTGTTACATCTATAATAAATGCTCAACTGATATAGAAGTCAGAAGAAGATTTTTTTTTATCATACATTAACATGTAAATATTGTATATCTTCTTAATGCATATTTATTCATGCCCAACACCGCCCTTCAGCTACGTCGTCTAGCATTAACCTAGCTAGCATTGTCTTTTCCTACTGATTTGTTTTAAGGAGATACATGCCACCTGTACAAATTGTCGTTTTTTTCCTTTTTGCGTAAAATAGTACCTAATAGTAGCTAATCTGAAACAAACATGATATGCATGGAGCTAACTATAAACAGCAAAGTCATACCCTCCTCTGCTGATAAGGGCAGGGACTCGACAAACTCCCACCCTGAGGAGGCAGAGCCACCCGTTCGGAGAAGATGGATGCACGGGTTACTGAGAGGACGCTTCACTCGCAGAGGGACACGCTCCAAACCATGGACACCTAAAGAGGCAGGTCTCCGGTCAATTACACACACACACACAAACACACACACACATATAAATATATATACTGTAATACACTGTCACACTGCTGGAACTCACTCTCCTCCTCTATGCTCTCCTCAAACGCAGGGTTATCTACCCCTCGCTCTTCTGTCCACGTGGGCACGCTGCTGCAGGCGGTGGAGGGAGCAGGGGGTGGGGACATGCTCTCCCTTAGCTCGGTCTGTGGCGACTTGGTGGTGTCAGGCACCATGGTCCCGTCCTCGGGACTCTCCAACAGGGTGCTGTCCGCAACTGCCCGCTTACCCTGTGTGCCGGGACACCTGCAGATATGCACAGGTACGGCAACAAGGCTTAGTGAGAACATAGAGCTGAACACCTGCACTGAAAACGGTTGTCCTGTATAAGGTCTTGTGTTCACAGGCTGAAAGTGTAGGACTGTGGTAGCCTAGTGGATAATTATACTGGACCAGAAGGTTCAGGGTTCAAATCCCACCTCTTCCAAGCTGCCACTGTTAGGTCCTTGAGCAAGGCCCTTAACCCACAATTGCTTGGACTGTAAGACTGTAAAACTATAAGTCACCGTGTATAAAAGTGTCTGCTAAATGCTGTAAAATGATTTCATCCATCCATTAGACATCCGATATATCTGACTTTACCAAAACATCCATCCATTTATTCTTCCATTCATCTCTACCCTCCATCCACCATCCCTCTAACCATCCATCCAGCCATTTATCAATCTATTCCTCTATCCATCCATCCAGTTCAGTTTTCACAAAGTTACATTTTAAATAGAAACTGGCTTTTTAAGCGTGTTTTGCAGAAGTGAAAACACTAAAACCTTGTTACAGTTTGTCTCATAGGACAAAAACCTTTTAAATATTTTATAGATCTAAAATGTGCCATTTTTTACAGTAGACCAATGCTTCATGACAGCTTTACAAACATCCGAACCCACAGCTCTAATGAGTAAGGAATCTCAAACAATACTCCCTGTATGTACTGTTATATTACAGTGCTCTGCAGCGCCACTAGTGGTCAAGAACTGCACTGAACATTAAAGAATTTAGAAACTAGTGAACTGAAAGTGGAGTATATAGCAGACACCTAGAGGGACATTAGGAGGACATTATCCGTGGTTAAACTCTTAGGTAGTTTAAATCCTGGCTTTGAAGAGCTTGAACAAGACCCTTCAACTTTAAATGTTCAGCTAACTGCCTCAAATATAAACAGAACAAACTGCATCTGTCATTAATGCTGGAACAAAGTCCGGATTCTATGACAACGAGCTTAAGGTAACAAACCAGTCATAAGAGCATGAAAGCAGAATCATAATCAGTGATTTATAAGACATTTATAAAGCTTCAATAAAAATGGTATCCTTTATTGTTCCTTCATCGAAAGTTGCTCTTCGAAGAGCTCTAATTTTACAAATATATTTGCTGCACCGTGTTCAAGTCACAATAGCAGTCATTTACAAGCACACTGTTTGACAAACTGACAATTATCTTCTGGATTCAGAGCTCTGCTAATGGAATTCAAGAGGATATTACAGACCAAAACCTGCTTATTATTTCTCTGCAGGTTAATCAGAGCTCATTATAGCAAATCCCCAGTGATCTCTGGTGCCTTGCTTTGAACACTTTCAGGAGCAATGGCTTCAGTAACAGAGCTTACACTGTTTATTTTAAAGTAATCCCCTTAAACCCTATGACAAGTTCTTTGTCTTCTTCTTATAATTGTTCTTATTATTGGTGTTTTTTGCTTATGGTTGTTATTTTACTTTTCTAAACAAATGCACTTTTAGTAAGCTTTGGCTACCACGGACCCTGGCTTCGATAGTACTTGTTGCATTTATGTGCCTTTTTCTAGCAAACATATATGTTAGGAAGCTACCAAAATAGATTAGGCACACTAGATCTCATCCAGAAGGTGTATAGTTCGTCCTCTGCCAACCTCGATCCAAACTCCATCCAAATCCAAGCTACTTAGCCAAAGAGGCTTGGCATGAACCACTAAGGACTCCTGCCAGCCATAAACCACGCCAAACCTGAGCGCATCTCGGCACTCGGTTCAGCCTGAAGCCCAAACAACTAATCCCGAAATCAATTCACCACCTGAACTAGAAATTGCTCAGGTTTAACACTCACCACAAGCCTGGGTTGCCTTTGGCAGTCTCACAGAAGAAATAGCTGAAAAGCTCTCTGGAGTTGAAGTTTCCCAGCATTGCTGGATAAGACACGGCCATGCAGCCGGCCGACGCATGCCTCAGGAGTGCCTCTAATCTCCTGTCACATGACTAAACGGTGAATAATCCCCTGATGGGATGGGAGATCAGGCCTGGCTTGGCCTGAGAAAGCACAAGGATTGATCCCGTCCCCCATTTATTCGCAGAGATCAGGGCCCTCTGAACACAGGGTGCGTGTGAGAGCATCGGCCTGCATGCTCCAGTAAGCATTAGCTCACGCTTCAGCTGGGCTTTTTTCACTAATATACAATTCTCAAGAGGAGTAAGTGCACTGCCTAGATGGCTCACCATCTCGGGTACATCAGATGCTTTGTTTGAGTGGTGCACTTCTGTACTCTCTGGCTGTAGAGCAAACATCACAGGCCTTGAGAGAATTGCAGAAATGGGATCATAGAGGTTGTGTAATACTTGTGAATTTTTCATGCTGCACATTGCACCGGCTCTCAGAACGAGTTGTAAATCACAGAAATATGTGTTTGAGTTGTGCTGTGCTCGTATGTGTTGTAACGTGGGGGCACCACTGGACTGGGTACGTCACAACCTCACACTCAGTCCCCTCCCCAAAGAGCACAGCGACTCAGGAATGCATTCCTGGCGGCAACGAGGCGATCCAGTGGATAGACGCAAAGACTGGGAACTGAACAGAGAGGAACATCTTTTTATACCACAGTGGCACATAGGTAGAGGACCATTTCCCAATTGTGTGCCCCTCTGGTTCAGTCCCCACCTCTGGCAAAGAGAGGTCTATCAGTAACAGAGTTTTGTGCAACTACCGAATGACTTAGATTTACATTTATGTCATTTAGCAGACGCCCTTATCCAGAGCGACTTACAATTAATAGTCTTACAATCTAAGCAATTTAAAATTGTGGGTTAAGGGCCTTGCTCAGGGACTCAACTGTGGCAGAGGTGGGATTAGTTAGTGGGATTAGTTAGTTGCCTCCGGGAGCTAGTAGTGTCAGTGCTCCTCATAGTGTGGCCAGGTGTTCAGTTGTTATGTCACCAGAACTGATGGTGCCTCCACGTTACGTGTCAGGTTAAGAGTGTGTGGCTGAGGGTGAACGATTGTGTAGTTGAGCTTTAGGGCTGTAATGGAAGCAAGGCAGCAATTTTCCAGTGGATATTTTAAGGCTGGTGAACCTAAGCTGATAAATTACTAGGCAGGACTGCTGACACCGTCTGAGGTGGTTGATTTGGAACACGGTGACATGACAACAACATGTGTTTAAAGAGCCCAAATAATGAATGTCACTGTTTTGGCCCTTGAACAAGTTGCCATTTCGCTTAAGAGAGCACTTTTGTAGTTCTGCAGTTACAGACTGTAGTCCACTTTTATGGCTATATGGCTCTAATAAAGTGGACAGTGAGTGAAGAGTGGTTTAAGTACCCCAGCAGCACTGCAGTGTCTGATCCAGTCATACCAGGACAATACACACTAACACACCAGCACCACATCAGGGTCACTGCAGTACTGAGTACCACCCAAATGGTCCCTGCTTTGTGCTGGTCCTGTGGGGGTCCTGACCAATAGAGAATAGAGTAAAGGGGATGAACGAAGTATGTAGAAAAACAGATGGACTACAGTCTGTAATTATAGAACTACAATGAATGCAGTGAACACTAGACCTCAATATAAACGAAGCGGAATATAAACTGAAAGATACAGAATGACAAACAAAAATAAAGCAACTTTTGCACAGTAGCGTAAAGCAGACGCTGCATATGTGACTACCTGTGTTTGAGATGGGCCTCCAGGTCGCAGCGAGGCATGCTGAGCGAGCAGACGGGTGAGAGTGGGCATGTTACCGACAGTTTATCCAGGAGCTTGTGCACTAGGATGCTGGAGCGACGGCAGCCCTGCAGCTGCAGCCTGGCTCGGTCCAGTGGGCAGAAGTCACGCTCCTGCAGGAAGCTGCGCAGGCAGCGGGCGCAGAACGTGTGGCCACACGGCGTGTCCAGAGGCTGCACTAAAGGCTGCAGGCAGATGTGACACACCAGGTCGTCGTCAACCTCCAGCCTGTAGTTGTACAGGTGGTTTTCCCAGGCGCGGTGGATCTGGCCGCACTCCGGACACAGTGCCTCCAGTAGAGCCTCGCTAACCATGCTGGCGTCGACAGCTTCCCCCAAGCTGCCCATCTTGAGACTGCGCAGTTGAGTCACTGTTTATGAGATCGTCCGCTCCATGGGCGTCTAAGAGGGCAGAAAGAGAGGCACGAGACGCAGTGATACACAGATCAAATCAGCACCACAGCAAGAGTAAGCAAGACGTCCAAAACAACGGCACTTGATTAATGACATAAGATTTAATAAGCTCCTGGAAATGGAAACAAAGAAAATGGAAGAAAGAACAAATGAACAGATTAAAGATCACATTGCTCCTGGAGATCGCGTGTAATATTCATCATGTTATCTTGTGTGTTTTGAAATGGCTACAAAATCCCGATTTAAACGTTACAAATAAAATAAGAAGAAAACTGACTCAGATCACAATACAATCTGCATAAATTCAGCTCCTGAATTCATCTTTTATGTGACAGAAATATAGTTTTATGCAATATGATCATGTTTTGTGGATTTCCTAATTATAATATACCTTTGCCAACTTATAGCATCCACTATAAGTCACTGACTGTGACACTAATCCAAAAATATAGGAACAATCGTTAAATATATTTTATTTTAAAACTTATAACACAATAAGTGAAATTTACTTAAGGGACAAAACTGTTTTGCACAAAGATAGCATGGCAAGGGAGATATTATTATTTGTTTATTTCTCCTCATTCGAAAGCTCATCTATCAAACTCAGTTTAAATGAAGGATTCACAAGTTTTAATATTTTCATATTTGAACATCCACTCATTATCTTCTGCCTAATCCATATGGGGGCGCGGGCATAAATTCTCCCGGGGATCCCAAAAATCCTCCCATATCTCTCTGATCCGCTTTGTATCCACTCTAAGTGGTGACTTTTTCTTATTTGCTCTCACGTTTTTTGGTCAGATTAAGCGGAATTTTGGTCCAAATAAGCGAATAAAATTACACGTTTATATAATAGGATTTGTTTCGGTACTTTAGGCTTCGGTCCGAATAAGCGGCTGGTCCCATTAACCAGTGTTCCAATTAACCGGATTGGACTGTATGTAAATACAGTATATACTGCTCACAAAAGTTAGGGGATACAGAAGTGTTACAGAAGCAATAACACAGAACAAAAATCTTTTAATACAACATAGAGAGCTATTAATGTGCTACAATGGAGATTTTTTAAAAACTGTATCCACCACCAGCAGCGTCATATATTTCAGTATTCATATTTTATGCACCTGGATAAACAAAGCATCAAATCACACGGTCAGCTGACGTGAAAATCAGTAGCAGCAGACATAATGTTATGTACAGTGGGTAGGAGGAGGACATCACAGAGTGGCAGAAGGGTTTCAAGCACACATGGATGCTCTACATACAAAAAACTACACACAAAGCCCGGCTCGCACCGAAACAGCATTACAATACTACAGTGAAGTGTTTACTCTATTTCCAATGCTATTCAGCAATCTTGGTGGAATTCAAATAGAAGCGAAATCACACCGCAGTAATGTTCAGTTCGTTAATGAAACACAAATTCAAAATCTCCTTTGATGCCACTGATACAGAGCTAACAGGCACACAGTGTCATAATAAAGAATAACGCTCACCGTGTCATTTTTGGCCACACCGGATGCTAAAGAGTCACCGTGTTACCGTGAGTGTGTTTTGTGCAGAAGGAAACAATTAAACTTTGATCAAATTTGCCCTGCATGGATGAACAGTTTCTGTATAAGGGGATTGGTCGATCCTTCAAAGGGGCGGAACAGTAATTTGGGAACATGACTGACTTTTTAGATTTCAATAAATCTTACAAACTGATTTTCACTTTTTAAGATACAATAGTAAGAATTGCTACTATGCAAAACGGCTTTGTATTAGGCAACACAAATAACTGCAGCTTCACTGGAGGAATAGAGAGAAATGGAACTGACATGGCTGGCCAGTAAAATAAGGTGATCACATGTAAACAAGATGTGCTTCTCATGAGCCAGTGGTGACAAGACATTTAGTACTGGGAAAGGACAAGTATCAAAGAAAGGTGTCCAATTCGGGACACAGAAAGGCACCAAAACAAGGATGAGCAAAATTGTGTTCAATTATGCACCTAGTGAAAGCAGGGCTTAAACTGACCGGCACTTTTAAGAATCCTTACCTGACCAGCCCGGCACTGTTATTACAATAAAAAACATTCTCAGAGATCCCAGGCATGACTCATTATTCTGAGCTTATCTTACAAAGTCAGTTTTCAGATAGCTACTTACTGTGCCAGGACTGAATGTTATGAACAAAACCCCACACTGCTACTGATTATGACTCGAATCGAAATGTTACCTTTTTCCTATCCACTGTCACCTGTGGTTGACTCAGACTCTTTGTAAAGCTACTTTGAGCCTCAACTTGGGTAAGCATACCCTGGAAGTTGGGTCCTACTGTTGCATCCTTCCATGTATCCAATAAACGACCTACTGTGCCCTGACTGAAAGATATGAATGCACTGAACACACTGTATTCCACCATAGTTTGTCCTTTAGACTCGCACTTTAACCAGGTTAACTCGTCACATCTGGTTCCTCTCATGGTTTCTTTCTTACCGCTGTCACACGTGGCCGACTCAGCTTTTTGCGAAGTTACTTTGAAACCATATCTATTATTAAAATTGCTATAGTTTATTCAACTTGAACATATAGACGACTTCATAACACTGGCTGGAGACCCTTTGTTTACATGCACAGTTTCATCCCATTCTGCCCTATCCACGCTTAAATAGGGACCACCACACGATCACAAGTGATCACAGTACATCAGGTGTTTTTTTAACACACTGTACTCTTGTGTTTTTAAAAAGATTCTTACTGATCACATTATTGGTCACCTGCTTAAATGATACAGCTTATACAGAGCACAGGGTATCATTTTGCTCATGATCTGGTTTGTTGTTGCATGCTTAAGCATACCCTGGGCACTGGCCTTATCGCTGGGCTGCCAGGGATCACAGTTGCATCCTGGTTTCTCCCTCCGCAAACAAAGCCAGCAGTCCCTGAATGTGATGATCGATCTGCCTGTTTTAGACAGCTGCGACACCTATGAATTCTTTAATTTGTGTGACCGACTTACACCCAAAAACTATCAGCCAAACAAAGAGAAACGATGCCGACAAGATCAAACACTATACTGGCCTGCACTCGGTGGTAGCAACCGGTCATCTGACTGTTTCTCCTGTACCTTCCTGTGTATCTATGGCAACCGGCATCAGTGGCCAGCATCACTGTTAAAAGCAGTCGGCTGTGTCTTTATCGGTGTGACTGCATGTCTCTGTCTTATCTTGCAGCTGCACATGAATAATTCATAAGGACACAAGGCTCCTCTGTTCCCATAACAAAGCCATGTCATCATCTCGTCACGTACACAAACACACACACACACACACACACTTTGTTGCACCATGATCCCTCTGCGTTACTGTACATGAAGCATCATCAGTGCTCTTCTGTTTCACAGCAGCACACTGAGATTCCATTACACAAGACCTGCATGGCCTGTGGTTGATGTGTGTGTGTGTGTGTGTGTGTGTGTGTGTGTGTGTGTGTGTGTGTGTGTGTCTGTCACTGTGTGTGTGTGTGTGTGTGTGTGTGTGTGTGTGTGTGTGTGTGTCACTGTGTGTGTGTCTGTCACTGTGTGTCACTGTGTGTGTGTCTGTCACTGTGTGTGTGTGTGTGTGTCTGTCACTGTGTGTGTGTGTGTGTGTGTGTGTGTGT
>JAUZST010016944.1:0-34014 GCA_034779995.1 Parotocinclus haroldoi
ACAATAAAGGTTTAATAAACATTTAATATGTTACATAAATTATAGCTCGTCCCGTCTTGTAACATAGGGCATGTTCGATTAATCGGACCAGCCAGTTATTAGGACCAAAACGATCCCGTCCCGGTGTGCCCCCGTTAACCGGATTCCACTGTATCACAATCAGGATTTTGTCTGGCCATCAGACAGCAAGTGAACTGTATTTGTGTTATTCTTTCGTTTTATTTCTGCCCTTTATCAAATTCTTCTTTATACTAGAGAAGAACTTTAAATTACACTCAGAGCTCAGCAAGCAGTTTAGGGGAATCTGAACAGACCTGTTTCTGTTAATAGAGGCAATTTTGAGTATCTTGAATGGCTCGAGCAATTTCAGCAGCACGTGAGATTCAAAGGAAGACATTACAAGCATGGGCTTTTTAAATTGACTACATGAACCAGAAATCGATCAACCACCATCTTCATTAAGTATTTATGAATTCATTAAATAAGCTTGGAAGATTAGCTAGAGTGTGAAACCTGTAGGTGTATTTTTTAATACTGTCGGTAAGCCTTTGGTACGAGTTCTCCTCCATCAAATAAAAGAAATGGAAATTTATGATAAACTTTGTACAGATATAATCCTGATCACATTTAAAACACTTAAGCATGTGATGTGCAGTTATTAACTGATGATCTGATATAGCTGCAGCTCTAGCAAGAGAGAATAATTATTATAATTAAGGAGCAATCACCCAAGTGGCAAGATTTATTGATTAGAAGGATATTGGCTATAAATAGGGTGTCTAGCTAATAAATCCAGATTTAATACATGCAGTTCCCACCAGGCAATCTACATAAGAGCCTGTGTTCATGTTTCTATGAAGCACAAGAAGCCCCTGACCTCGACACCCCTGCTACCCCTCGACAGAGCTGCTAATTAAATCTAATTCCGGCCCTGTTGTGTTATTCAGGTGTATAAAGGAGAAGACACCGCCTTCCAGCTGTTCGGCCTGCAGTGGAACACGGACTACCGCCTGCGCGTGTTTGTGTGCAGGCGCTGCGCAGACACCTCGCAGGAGCTGTGCGGCTCTTTCAGCCCCTCTACCCATTTCTCCCCCCGTCGCTCCACCACCTCTCTAGCCATAGAGTCCACATCCATCAACTCGTCCTCCAAGAAAAATCTCACAGACGAACAGTTCGCCAGCCTCATCGTCGTGGGCGTGGCGTCCCTCTCCATCTTCATCGCTTACCTGCTCCAGCTTCTCATATGAGCCCAGAGCCAGACGTCATTGTTTCTGTTCAAACAGCAAAACAAACCATGAGGGATGTCGAAACCAGCTTTTATTTTTTTTTATTTTTATTTTTTTTTTACTTGTCTGCTTTAAGAAATCAGACAAGCATCTTCCTGTTTGGATGGTTTGTACGCTTTTTCTTCGTCTGTCTCTTTTTATATGTCTAAATTTGCTGTCTTTGTTGCACAGATTTTTACAAGTATTTTTTATATGTCTTCAAATGTTTTTTGGGTCTTTGTGCTTTTTTTTTTTTGCTTTTTTTTTTTTTTCTCCCGTTTGTACTTCTACATTTTCGGAGGCCCCCTGAACAGGTTTTATGTAAGCGTTAAAACTATTTTTATACTTTTACAAAGTGTTTATGTGATACAGCTTTAACCCATCAGCAATGATGAGATATGTAATTGATCTATTTACTGTGTAAGCCCTAGCTACTGTTATTGATTGTTAGAACAGTTAGCATGAATTTAGCAACACTAAAGCGGTAGTAGTAACTACTACACTAGTATTACAGCAAGTAGCATTTTTAACTAGCGCTAATGCTGTTCAGTGTAAAGAGAGAAACTAGAAGTGTATAAAATACAGGTACAAACATGAGTTCCGTCTCATGCTTATTACTGAGGCCAATGTATTTATTAAGTTCTTATTGACTAATCTTAGTCTGCAGTAGTAGCTCACCCTTTTTATTCGCAGTCTGCTCTCATAGCGATGCTTAATCTCGAAATGTCTGTGCAAAGGGAACGTGATCTAAGCAGGGCCTGTAAAAGCAGCGTTTTTACATCCAAAGAGTTTCTGGCAGAATCGCATTTTTTTTCCCCCACTGGCAACTTTAACAGCGAAGTGAAGTCTGGAATGTAAGAACCTCAGGGACTAGAGGGCCCAGATTACTGTTTCTGAAATGCCAGTGCATGCCTTTGTGTACCAACATCATATGCGCAGTTCGTTTAAATTTTTTCTCATCTCTCGTCAAAAATCATTTTCGCATTTGCTCCGCCAGAGTACTTTTTAATGTCCTAACCTTTCTAGCTGAGACAGCGTTATGCAGTACATGGAAAAAAAAAAGTTTACTAGCTCAATCATACCTTAACCAAAGTTAGCGAGCAAGCTAGCTTGTTAGGTTTATTTATACTATATATTGCATACAGTACTTTATAATGCAAATCACAGTGCAATCTTTCATTTATTTATTTTCTTTAAGAATCAAATGAACTGTCATATTCAATATTTCCTCATGTAGCATGTCTTCTTTTGGTTATGATGAATTTTTTTTTTCTCCAAATATAGAGCAGTAATCTAAATATTAACCCGTTGTTTTTTTTTGTTTTTTTTTTTGTTTGGTTTCAGATAAGTTTGTATTTGTTCGTATGCCGTTTTTACACATTGTAATTCGAGAAAGGCTGATACTGTACTACAATCCATTAGATCTCTCTTTGGTCAGCAAGTTTTCTTATTATAGAGTATATGTGTGTATTTTAATTTTTGTTATAATCAGTGCAGTCTCCACCCGTCATGCATTAAGGACTTTGAACATTCCAGTAACATTATGAAGAAAGGTGAAACGACGACGTGAGACGACTCGATGTAAAACTTGAAGTGCAAACACTTGAACACTTTCAATATTCATTTCAGTCGTTTTTCCTTATAAAAAAAAAAAAAACCAAAAAATGCAAAAAAAAAAAAAAAAAAAAAGAAAGAAAAAGGCCTATGCACCCAACCATACAACGAAATTTTCTTTTTGCATGATTGAAGTTATGATATATATCGATCCGTATTTGTGCTTGGGGTGTCCTGGAAAAGTCGCCCTGTAGAAGAAATCGATTAATGAATCATTCCACGTTCCCGATTTCATACAATCATGTCACATTTATTGTAAATTATAATCATAGGCATTATATTAAAAACCCTACCATATCAGTTTAATGTATAGTTGAAGTACTACCCTTTGTATTTAAGATGATTATGTATCTGTAGCATATATGTAATATATTTATACACAATAAATTTTAAACGTTTCTGATATGGCAATGAGGTCCACGCGTTGTTCTTGGTGTCAGTTCAACTCGGCTCCACCTCCAGGGTAAGATCTAACGTTATGGCACTGGGGCGCAGCACATAAGGGCTGGTCCAAGTGCTGCCACTGTTTGTGTGCAGGGATTTCTCGATTCTCAAGCCACGCCCCCGCCCCTTTTTCCAGAGCATCAGGGGGCCAGTAGCTGACTGTTTATATGTAAATGCATGGTGTGTTTAACAGTTGTTGAATGTCTTCGTGTCTGCGAATCTGCCACAATTGTTACCTTCGGCGAGACGGCACGGCCTAGCAGGTATCTTGAATTGCTTTTTTTTTAAAAAATAGTTTTCACTGTTGTTTAGAAACAAACCGTACTGATGTTTAACTGATTTTATTATGTGTGATCAAGGTGTTGCTTTAGTACAGGATCATCTTTAGACTGCAAAGATTTGAGATGGGTCGCCATAGAAACGCTGATGATCATCACCAACTGCACAAGGTACTCACAGTTGCTTGGATTTTAAGATCTCGGTAAATGGACGTCATGTAAACGGTATTTGAAATGGCCTGCTGAAGCGACTAATTGGTTGAATTAGAAGGTCTTTTATGTTTATAAAGCTACCGGAGTACAAGCGTGTTCAAACATGGCAGTCAGGCTCAACTAAGAGTTCCTATGCAAGGCATTCTGGGAATTACAATTGTTCCCAGTCCCAGTGGTGCGAATACGCGTCATACAGGGCACAGTTCTAAGAACTATGAAAAAGCACTTTCTGTTGGTCGACGTGAACGGTACTTGAAGCTGCTCGATCTTTTTTGTTCGATTTTTCTGCATGGCGGTACTGATAAATGATTAGATAACTGCATGAATGTGTCGGTCTACTGCTGTTCCTGATAGAGTTAGTCCAGTCCAACCATGAAACTGAAACGTGAAAACATTTCAAGCTGCAATCGTTACCTTGGCTTTGACATTGTAAAAAAAAGTTCCTGCGCAGACTGTACACAAGTACAGTCTACACACGACCACGTGAATCCAGCTGTTGGTGCGGTCAGTAGGCAGATGGACCCCCGGGGGCACCATCAAACCCACCTTCCTGTGGCACGTGCGCCAATGACATGCTGCTGCGCCCCACTAAAATCACGGCAGTAAAACCTAGAATCTATTTTATCCTGAGTTGCTGAACAGAACTACAAGTTTTTTGTTTTTTGATTGCATAAAAATGGATGCATGTAGTGTCCATTTATTCATTACTGCAATTTATTGTTTGACAGGTTTATTTGTATGCAGAGTTGACCGAAGGGCAAGCAGAGGGGTAAAGCCCCAATACAACAAGTAATCTAGAAACAACCCTAAATCCCGACCCTTTCCTCTTGGAGGAAAGCATTTACATTTACGGCATTTAGCAGAAGCCCTTCTCCAGAGCGACTTACATTTAATACAATCTTACAATCCAATCAATTGTGGGTTAAGGGACCCAACTGTAGCAGTGATTTGAACCCTGGACCTTCTGGTCCGTAGTCCAATACCGTAACCACTAGTCCTCCTCAGTCCCTGAACTGTCATCCTGTGTATCGGGCAAACGAAACCACCCACGACGCCCCCCCACACAAAAAAAAAAAGGGGGTCATTTGGAAGGCGAAGCAACATAAAGGCTTCCGTTAAAGCTTTTTAAGAAGCGATAAAACCAGAAATACAAATTCATGTTCAACAAACACAAATCTGAATACGTCATTTCAACACAAACATCCTAATCAGCAACGTCACACACGTTTGTCACACATGCAGCTATAACTTTAGATTTAACACATCATTTGTTGGGTGATTTGAATCAGCCAACACGACAGCATTTCACAACGTTTACATCTACAGTGCTTTGTCTTTGTCCTCCAGTACAGACATGTTTAAGGCATTTCTGTGTAGAATGCATATGACTCTGCCAAAATATGGCAAAGGTGTAAAGATCGCCATATTACAATACTCAAGTCATTGCTGATTTTTACAGTCTTTACAGTCTGGCTATTATCTTACATAATGTCTCATATCTGGCAACGTCGAGTCCGCTCTGTAGGCAGAGATCTGTGTTTGAGCTAAACCCTGTCTGATTGATTTGCCCTTGTATAATATTTATAATAATGATATTTATAATAGCATTTTGTATAATATACAAGATTTCATGATGTTGTAAGCAAACTGTGTAAAAGCTTGGACAGACACGTCTTTGGAATCTGTTAATTTCTTCATATATGCATTTTTAAGAGATGAGAGCCTACTGCGGAAGGTGAAAAGGGCCACAAATGTAAGTCTCTTTCATATTGGGTTATCCAGTGATGCCTCCGTCCATATGTCGTGTCGTCCTTCATGTGGTCCCGCCCGATTCGTTCCACGCTGGAAAGCTTTCCGTGTTCAAGACTGTGGACTTTGAGCGCCCGGGCACATGGCTCAGGCCGAACAGTTTGCACACCATGACCCGGTACTTTTTGGACATTATGTTGTAAAGAATGGGATTGATGGCGGCGTTAAAGTAAAACAGGACGAAGGAGATCAGGTTGCAGTATTCGCTGATTTGTGAAATGAGAGGAGAATTGGCTTCGGACGACTTTGAGAACAGGTAGCGGCCCACGTGGAACGGCAGCCAGCAAAGCACGAAGGCAAACACCACCACGGCTTTAGAGAAAACGAGAAGAGGAAGAAATGTTAGGGATGCTGTTCACAACAAAGGCAGAACATTCAATCAAAAACATGGTGTAAAACCTTATTAGAATTTGGCTATAAAGCACAACCAGTGGGTGACTTGAGCACCTACCTATCACCATAATGCCAATATTGTTTAGAAACATTTTGAGAACAGCACTGTGCAGGACAGACGGGCTCTCCGGAGGGAGGTGCGATCAGCTGTACGCATCACACACACACACACACACACACACACACACACACACACAGCTCTCTGACCTGCAGGCTATCTACAATAAGCGGTGCTGTACCAACTCCAGGAAAATAGTGAAGCCATCCCAACCATGGACTCTCAAGACCAAGACCGAGAGAATGAGTTGGAGGTTCTTTCCGCAGGCTATTCGGACTCCTAATCAGACAATCACTGCACATGGACCATAAATCACCCCTAACCACGAGTACCTCACATCACACACCTCCACATCACTACTGCCCTCTCATGTAAATATCACAAAGTTTCATATCATTATTATTTTCTCTTGTCGTGTGTACACCACACCCTGGAGCATTGCACAAAACATGTTGTACATAACGGTGTATGTGACAATAAAGGTCTAAAGTTTAAAAATCTAAAATTCCACCAAAACAGACGGACAACAGTTTTTAAACTCCCCTTCTAAACATTCAGCTCTGCTATTTAAGCAACACTCCCTGCGTAATATAAAGCTTACATTTCCAGATTCTCCACAGACAAACAGTGGCCACACCAGTGCTGGTTATACCAACACTCCAGTGACTTTCAATATGACACACCAGTTTAACCATAAAGGACCGGGTTTTCCAACTTTGACTGAGAACTTGGCTGGCTTGTACAGATCCTTAACCTCAACACCATTAGGCAGGTTAAAACTGCACCGGAATGCCAAAAGGGAGCCAGGGTTTATTGTCTAACAGCAGCAGCTGAACTCACAGTCATGTTCCAAAATCTAGCAGAAAGCTCTTCTATGTGAACAAAGCCTGGTGTAGCAGCAAGGGTTTGGGGCAAACATCATACATATAACCATGTAATTAATGTATTTTTTTTGGCTGTCCACAAACTTTTGTCTATAGAGTGTATGTTTTTAGAACACACATTAAAAACAGAAACACAGTTGTGTTGTTTTTAGCACATTGATGTGTCACAGTGAACATTTTCAAATGGACAAGATAACATATCAGTCAAATTATGAACCAACTCTAGACGGTGCATGTGTACACTCACTGACAGTGGGTCACTTTAGAGCCGCCACTTAACCGAATGTATATCTTTGACTCAAAGCAAACTCTCCAAGACCTCTTTGTGGTTTTTGGCCAAGGCATTAGCAGCAAATCCCTCACGTTTTGTCAGTTATAAGACCAGGCCTCCATGACTATGACTTGTTTTTCCAGCACATCCCACAGACACTTGATCGGATTGAGATCTGGGGAATTTGGAGACCAAGTAAACGCCTTAGACCCTTTGCCCTGCCCCTCAAACCATTCCTGAACAGTGTGCGCAGTGCGGCAGAATGCATTACCTAGCTCAAACTGGAAATGAGGGAATACTGTTAACATGTGGTGAGCTTCTGTTTAGTCAAATTAAATACCTTTTCTGTTTACCATGTGCCAAGAAATGGGGTCATTTTTGAAAAAAAAAAAAAGATTTTCTTAACTGTTTCGGAAACTTTAAATATCTCATAGTAAAAATAAAGAGTTAACAGGTCTGAGTGCCTTTACGTTTTAGACTTGGTTCAATACAGTTGATTTACTATAGGTGTAATAATAGTATCGGGATATTTATTTCGAATTCGATTCAGAGGGATTATTACTGCCCTGTATGTTTTGGTCAGGCGTATTCCACCTTTGTTTTTTTTTTTTAATGTGGCATCTATGCCTTCAACAATTCAACAATGATTTCAGTAATAATAATAATAAATAAATCCACAATATTCTGCGTACTTAAAATATACATTTTAGTCTATACTCCAGTTTTCACTCAGTCCTGTTATCCCAACATATTCCAACTTCTGAAAATGACAGAACAAATCACATGTCTAATAGGAAATTATATCTGGATCTTATGCAGACCTAAAGTAAGTTCTCTCTTTCCCCCCTGTATATTTGATGGTATTGTAACCATGACTGAGAAGGACAATAGCGTACTACCCTGTTACCGAAATTACATGTGGATGTTTTGTATATTTGGAAGATGCAAGTCTATAGCGTGGCTACAAAAACCCTTCTCTGGCATTTTGTGTATTGTGATGTAAATGAAAGGTGACTGAGGCTCCAACTGCGCAACATTTAGCATCCATCAAAGCTCACCTAACATTTTGACGGTCTGTGTGTTACTCTTGTCCCGACTAGACGCAGGTCCAACCGGGTTCTTTTTCCTCCTCCACAGTCTCCTGCTGATCAGGCTGTAGAGGACGGTCAGGCAGAGGACGGGTAGGAAAAAGAACACGCTAGAGACCCAGGCCATCACTGTCAGCAGTCCGGAGCGGATGGCATGCTCGGTCGCTTTGCACTCGTTGGTTTCTCCTGGGTCGGTCCCATTTTCGTGTTCGACCCCAACCAGGGCAAATATGGGACCCGCGCTGCACAGGGCTACGATCCAGAGCAGCAGGATGAGCCCTTTTACGCGCCCGCGGGTCACCAGCACTTTGGCTCGAAGGGGGAAGCATATGGCCACGTAGCGCTCCACGCTCAGCGCAGTGATGCTCAGTACTGCCGAATACGTGCAGCTCTCGCTCACGAACTGGAAGAGTTTGCACAGCTGGTCGCCCAGGTTCCAGGGCCGGTAGCGCCACACGCGGTACAGATCCAGCGGCATACACAGGAAGATCAGCAGGTCCGACAGTGCCATGCTGCACAGGTACAGATTGGTGGTGGTCCGCATGTCTTTGTATTTGGTGACCACCAAAATGGTCAGGAGGTTGCCCGTAATTCCCACCAGGAAAAACAGAGAGCAGGTCACTGTTATCCCGGTCAGTATTGGCACTGGATAAAGTTGGACGGGGTAGTCCAAATCCGGGTCCGATGCGTTTTGCACTACATCCACTTCACACAAACAGGGGGATCCGTTCGTTCGGTTGCTCATGGTGCCCTCTCGAAAAGACCTGTTCCCTCTCTGAGTAATGTCATGGGTGAATCTGCTGCGATGCACTGCGTTCTTATAACTCTTTAAATCAAAATCAATATAGGAAAATAGGAATACAAAAGGTGCTCTGATTCACGGCGCAAATGCACGCGCGCGACTCGCTCGTTTTGGTGCGGTTTCATTTTGCATGGCGCACAAAACGTGAGAAGAGAAGAGTTAAAGAAAGCTCCGTCTCATGCAGACATCCTGCAAATTAACCGAGCAAATCATAACGCACGCGCCTTATTGCACTCTACACACTGACAGATATCTGTCCGCGCAAGAAGATCTCCACACACTGACACGTTGGAGCGCATTTAGTGCCAAGGATTACGCGCAACGCATGCGCACAGTGGCAGCCACTGAGAGTACTTGCAGCATCGTTCTCGTCATCTCAAACAATTTCATCTCCTCAAACGTTGTACAACCTACCAAGTTTTCTCCCTGCAAATAGTAACTCTCGCGCTACACTCTACTCTGTATACACACTCTTGCGTTCTTAAAATGATTACCTACATGCTTTACATATTTTTTTTTCTATTAGCTGTTTTTAGGTACAAATTCCAGCCCTCATTTCATTACTCCTTCTCTGACTGTGGTCTAAGGAGGATTAAACCATAAAGTTTGTTGTTGGCACCCAAGGTTTATGGATGCGTGAGAGCAACGCTCCCTATCCCCCCTGGCCTGAATGGACAGAACAGCTACTGTGGTCCAAATTAATTCATTCATTCATTCTTCCTCTTAATCCACACTGGGTTTGCTGGTCAGTCAATGCCCGGCAACTCTGGGCGCAAGGGCAGGAACAACGCCAGATGGGACACAAATCCATCGTAGGGCACACAGTCATGCACTAAGGGCCACTTTTTAGAGACATACCACCAATTAACCTAACATGCATGTGGAGGGGACTGTGGGAGGAAACCGGAGTACCTGGAGTAAACCCACAGAGACACGGGGAGGACCCAGGGCACTCCACCCTGGGATCGAACCCTGGACCTTCTTGCTGCGAGGCAGCGGTGCTACATACTGAACTATTGTGCCGCCCATGGTGCCATGCCCAAGTTAGAAGTGTTTAATGGTGGTACACTAACACCCCCTACTGTATGGGGCTGTCTTTCAGACCAGGTTAACCCTGCACAACAGCAAAAGCACTGGACCTTCGAGCAATAGTGTCTGGTCAGAGTAGTCCTATTTTCTTTTCCATCACATGGATGCTTGGGTACATTTGCACTATTTAAATGGGGAAGGGAGTGTGATGTTCTAGACACTGTTCTGTGTTCACACCAGTTTTTCAACTCTATCAATCACCGGTTTGTTCAAATAATGAATACAATGAGCTGGCTGCTTTTGTCCCTACTGTCTTATCCATCACAGCAGATGCCTTCAACAATCTAAATGTTGCTTAAAGGTTCGACACGCTGACTCCAATATTTTGAATAGAACACGAAGTTGCCAAACACTACGTTTTTTATGTTTCCTATAATGGCTGGTGCTTGTCTGGGGGACTGTTTTTGCCACTGAGCTGTTTTTATGCATGGCGTCCTGTAGTACCACATTTAACCATCGATTTTCTTATAGAAACCTGGGAGGCGCTGTAGAGCAGCGAGACACTGCACCCGTATTGCGCTACATTTCAATGATTTCAACCGCTCCATATATATTTTATTTCGCCTTATTTAAGTGAATATATCCATTTAATTAATTTAGAAAATAATATGTAAACGTTATGTAATCAGTGAAAAATTATTTTTTGGCACTGTGCTTTAATGCTTTAAACTCTGCCCACTTGCCCTTATGAAGTGGCATGGCCTGATTGATTATTATAAATTAGTTAACATCTAAATATAACAACGTCAATATGTAAGCAAGTACAGCTGAGTTTTTTTATTTTTTTTATTTTTTTAGAACGTCATCTACTTTCAGGGCTTTGGAATGTAAGCACCGCTGGACATTATGACGTAACAGAGGAGAGATGTTCGCTACTTGCAGGAACAGGAGAAAGTGACATTTCCTACGTTTCACGTTGCTCCCGTTTTGACGTGCGGTGAGTTTGGTTTTCTTTTGTGTTTATTCTGTTTTAACAAAAAAAAAACTAGTCAAAAATGCTCACAAAAACGAGGGACTAAGTCATTACGGAGTTTATTTTGAAATATCTCCTGATTTTCGTGAGCAGTATCTATTCACGTGTGACACATGCAGAAGCTGTTTGCTATTTTTGTTTTACTGTGACTTTTAGACGTTTTTAGACTGAATGCCAGTTCTCTGCGTGCAAACAGAAAATTGTCTGCGTTTATGTTTTAGTTCAAAATGCAAACGACTGAGAAACGTGACAGAGTTTAAACAATGTAGATTGATTTTCAATTTTCAGTCTTGACAGACAACGTGATCACTGAGCTTTGAGTATTGTTTGGGTAATAATGCTTACCCAGATGCCAGAGCTTGCTCGCCCCTGGAGCTCAGAGGCACAGGAGGTAGAGCCAAACACAAAGTCAGGCCTTTTCAATGGTGAGCGCGCGCACACACACACACGGGTTCATGAAATCAATATGAATTCTATAATAAATGAGAGCCACAGCCCTGCTGAACAAGACCAATTTGAATTGCATTCTTCTGTGTTTCAGGGGGAAGGCTTCGCTGCAGTCTTCCAAAACATTTATCTGTCAGTCCAGAGCAGTACAGAATGGCCAAAACCATGGTGGAAGAGGCTGTTAGGGTAAAACGAATGAAACTTGTACATGTTCTACATTCCGTTTACAGATCTCACTCACCTTCTCACTCGCTTCCTTCCAGCTGCGTAAGATATTCTCCATACAAGGTCCGTTCCCTGTGATCCGTGCTGCTCTGCGAGAAAGGGGATGGGTTGAACGGCACCTGCCTGAGACAAACCTGCTTGCTAATGGTAACATAGCGATGAAAGCACTGACAAATGATAGTCTACTTTTTATGACCTTAGCTACTAAAGTGAAAGGATGTTGCTGAATGTTAAGCAGCACATACTCTATATTCTATGATGTTTTCTGAGGTTTTAACAGCACCGAGTATTTATTCACAGCTGCTTAGCAGGAATAAACAATGGCAGTAGCTCGAAATTTGAATCGGATTTATACTTTTTTCTCTCTTGACAGAAGAAAGCAATACAGACCCTGATATCCACCAGCTCATGGTAAGGCTGTGTGTGTGTGTGTGTGTGTGTGTGTGTGTGTGTGTGTGTGTGTGAGATTGTAGATAGGTTAAAGATTTGTTGTATCTGTAATCAGTCTCATTGTATTTTTGTTTGTGTTCCTTTTTCCAAATGTCCTTTCAGTCTATAATTGCAAAAAATGAGCGGCCATATTTCTTCTGGACAGCAAGGACACATTTAAGAAACGGCTATAGCCTTTTACCCAAGCAGATCACCAACCACTGCTCATCATCTAGATTAATCAACACAAAGGTGTGACCCCGGTCCCCCAAACCACCCCCACCCCCCAAATGTCGTCGTTTGCTTCCAGTATCTTGTCTTTGAAATCCGTGCTTTAATTTTCCGTTTCTCTTCTATGCTAATGTCTCTGATGCCGTTAGGTGGGCTTGTGTGAACGTTTGAGAAATCTTCATTGGTTCGATGAAGCAGACCCAACAACGTTCTTCCCACGATGCTACAATGTCGGGGCAGTGGAGGAGATGCAGGACTTTATTGGTAAGCTTCTTATTAACTTCTTTATCTTTCTGTTACCTGACGACACTCAGTTGATCAAGCATGGCATGAACTTGGTTTTGGTAGCCGACTTCAAAAGAACAGCTTGTACCAGCCTCCTACAGCATGTGGTGGAGAGGAATGACTGCAAACAACAGGAGCAAGCCCACCTAAGTACGGTTTTACATGATCACCATTTGTTCTTAGGGATTCGGTTGTATGTACTATAAAAACATCAGTCAGGAAGTGCCTCTGTTTCTTTTAGCAGGCAAGGAAAAAGGCTACACACCCAAGACTTTACCCACTATCAAGTCCAGAGCCATTGAGACTGCATTACAGGTGTGTAAGGAATATCTAGACCGTGCTGAGCACAAAGATGTTGACGAGCCCTGGGCTTCGTCGTCAACACTGACCGACCAAGAGTGGACCAAGTTCCTCCGGGATTATTACCTGGCTGTCCAGTGAGCACCACCTTAGTTTGTTCTTTTTGTGCTGCTGCTTTATTGACCTGTATTACGAGTTAATATTCTAAACCCTACGTATGTAGTATCTATATATGTAGTCATCCCGAATGCGTGTTATTGGAGCAATGACGTTATCCCTGTCTCACAGCGATGGGGCTGAAATTGAGCAGAGTGCTCGTTATGTGGACCGCTGCCGGGCCATGCTGGGGAGACTGGGCGATGTCTGTCCACAACTGGGTATCAATGGCACACAAAACGTGTGGATCATCAAACCTGCGGCTCAGGCTCGTGGCAGAGGTGAGAGTCGGTAACGCTAGCTGCTGGAACGTAATGCCAAGGAGCAGAATGTTCATCTATCTAATCTTTATCTATCGATGGCCTTGCTGTTTTTAGGCATCGTGTGCAATAAACGGCTGAATGAGATCCTCAGTGTGGTGCGGGGCAATCCCACAACGGCGAGAGCGAGCAGATGGGTGGTTCAGAAGTACATAGAGAGACCGTTTCTTGTCCATGGAACAAAAGTCGATCTGCGCCAGTGGTTCCTTGTAACGGACTGGAACAGTCTGACGGTCTGGTTTTATAACAAGTCCTACGTGCGCTTCTCCACCCAGCCATATTCGTTGGACGAACTTGACCGGTATGTTATGCTTGTTCACACACAAGTCATGGTGTTATGAAAAATGTTGAATGGCTAGAGTCTTGTTTAAAACGTCTGACATAAAATCGGTGCTAAGAGCCAGCTCTTGGAAATGGCAGCTTCCGATGTCCTGGGTTCAAATCCCAGACAGTGTGAAAGTTGGGTTGTTTTTTTTTTTTGCGTGGACCCAATTAATTCCTTTTTACACGGTTAAAATGGCATAAATGACAAAAACGTTCCTCTTTCAATCTACTAAACACCCAGATCAGTGCATCTCTGTAACAACTCCGTACAGAGGTACCTCCAACCCTCTCCGTCACGTCACCCAGAGATTCCCGAGGACAGCATGTGGTGCTGTCATCAGTTTCGGCAATTTCTAGCCACCCAGGGCAAGTCGGCCAAGTGGGAGAGGGTAGTGCTTCCGCAGATGAAGAAGGCAATCATTTGTGCTCTCAAGTCGACCCTGGACCAACAAGAATCGAGGCGTGGAAGCTTCGAGCTGTTCGGAGCAGACTTCATGCTTGATGAGGACCTGAACCCTTGGCTTATTGAAATCAATTCCAGTCCATCTCTGGAGCCAAATACAGCCTTAAAAGCCAAGCTCTGCGCAGCGGTGCAGGAGGACACGCTGCGTGTCGTGTTAGACGCAAAGATGGACGCAGGAGCTTACACAGGGGGCTTTGAACTCATATACAGACAGGTATGTAAGGACAACGCTTCAGTACATTTGAAATGGACACCAGGAGGCTGACTCCTTTCCTCTCTCTTTACCAGGCTGCTATTGAAATCCCAGAATGCAAGCCAGCCAATCTGTGTGTTGAGGGCGTTGGTATAAAAACACGACGCCATGCCAGTCAAACCGGGCCCTGTCGGTCCATCTTAAGGCCTGTCGCTCCCAGGCAATGTCTACTGAGCACTACAGAGGCAACAACCATGGTTCCCAAACCGCCGCCTAAAAACAGCAAGAGGATGGTGGCTCAGGATGTTCATATTAAACCTACATTTCAGCGTAGGGTTGTTCCGGCAGCTTCAGCAACTGACAGGTCACAACGACTGACTCAGTTGTTAGGAGCTCTGAGGCAGCACCAGCAGAGCATTGCATGTAAACCTTCTACCTACAAACCCGTTCCTCCTCCAAAAAAACCCACGACTGGTCAGGGACGAAACCTTGGCAACAGTAAACCTGTGTCACATCGCAAGACTTTTCCGGCAGAGCCCTGTAGGCCTCAGGCTTCCGCCTCTGCTGATAGAAGGCCACATCAGCTATGCCAAGTGACGCCGGTGTCGCAGAAATGCTCCTCACCAGGGCCAGCTCTGAGGCAGCGATTAGTGCAAGGTCTCCAGGCATATAAGGGAACCTAGGATTCTAAGAATAATCCAAGTGTGCTTCGGTTTCCCAAGCCAGTAAGGGAGCCCACTCTGCCACCACTGTGGATACATAAATACCCTTTACACCAGTGCTGAACCGGAGCAATCAGAATAGGATGTGGAGGAACAATGGTCTATAGAGTTTACAGTAGTGGCTTGGAAATGTTCCAGTAGTTATTTTAAAAACAATAAAAGGTGAATTCCTAAAAAAATGAAATGCTCCAGGGCATCGTGGTCTGTTTTTGCTGTTCTGTGATCTGTAATGCTGTTATTCCTTCTCCTTCACATGATCACTCATGTTTAATGATTGTGGAGTTCCGTTTCTGAGGCTGTCAGAGCCTGATGAAGCACTACGGTCCTCGCGTTTCTTTTCTGCCAGGCTCGTTCCAGACGTCATATTTGTGCTGTAGTGACGCCAATACGCCAGCAGAGGTCCTGTTTCTGCTGGTCTTGGTAGAATGACAACGCCATACCGTTTAATGGTGACCCCTCTCTGCTGAGACTTAAAAAATAATAATAATTTGTGAACAGTGTACTTTGCATTAAGCATAATGCATTACAAGTCATACACTTCCAGCATACTGCACTAAATAAAACAGCTTTAAATTCTTCAATTCATTTAACTTGTGTTTGATAATCTGTTTTTGCATACGTCTACCATGGGGCCTCCACCGAGGTCGTTTTTCTTCCTGATGATGTTGAGGTTGAGATTTGCCTTCCCACTGCTGCACTAGGACTGCTTAGAACTTTTGGAACCTGGCTTATTGCAAATATATATATATATATATATAGTATATGAATTAACTAGGACTTTTCCACTATCTATGTAAATCTTACCATGTCCTAAATATATGACTTCCCAAATATGTGCCTATGTGCATTTTGCAAACCAGAAACTCTAAAAGAGAGGGTTTTTTTTGTAAATGCCAGTACATGCGGTAACCCTCCTTGTTCACCAGCACTGAATACATTTTCTGGGCACTCCTACTTGGAATTTAGAATGACCAATTAACATAATACATGTCGATGGACTGTGGGAAAATACGGAAGCTCCACACAGTTGCCCTTGGTCAAAGCCGGGATTTCTAGCTAGCGTGAGGCGATATATAGCGGAGAGCTAATTACTTGTGTCACTGTGCTGTCACTTTATTTTTAAAGACACCAAATGCTGAGAGAACTGTACAGTCTGTGGCAGTAATCATGAAATGCGTCCAGGGAAACTATAACGTATAAAAACCGTCTTTCTTAATGTATTGTTATAAATTCTCTAGGAACCTCTGTGTGTTCATGCAGGACTGGGTAACATCGTTGACACAGGCTAGTGTGACTGCAGGTTTTCTTCTCAACAACCAGGAAATACAACACTGCATTAATATAACCAGTTCTACACATTGATTCATATCAGGTTTAGTTCCTGTGTGCTGAAATTAATTCCTGCAGCCGACACCGACTCGGAGTAAGGTACGTTATTTAATATGTTCTGGAGAACTTTGTTCAGTTCACGCCTTATCTCGCTAAGATTCAAACGGAGGTGGGTGGAGATAGCAAAACTGAAATTCAGGTAAAAGCAGTCCCTTTTTTTTTTTACTGGAATAAATGTAACACCGTAGTGCTCATTGAAAAGCTTTGTGTGAAAAATGTACAGGTAGGCGATGCTTAACCAACTAATAGAGCAGAATAGAACTGAATAAAATCTTTATTGTCATTATAATTAAAGGTGCAACGAGATCGTATGCAATCCCTGAATGGTGCAAAAGAGGTCATATTAGAAAAGACGAAAAAATATATGAGACGTGCGTAGAAATATTTAGTAGTTTAAAAAATAGAATTAAGAAAGTATTGCACAGATGAGGTAGTGTTACTGTATACAGTGTTCAGTCTTCTTTCATGATAAGTCATCTAATGACTAGGAGCTTAAGAATTAAATTAGGAAAATGTCTTTTAGGCACCTTATTCATGTCTGCACGACAGATAACTAGTACAATTTGAACCTGCTGACAGAAAGGAGGATCACATTGTTCAGAAAAACTTTACAAGTTGTTTCCGTTTTGTCCCAAATTGAGTTGGTTTCCACACAGATAAACATTTAGATAAGAATCAAACATAAGCTGGGCATTTTTCTTTTGACTTCCCACCTTAAGTGGATTTAAGATGTGCTGACGCTACAATGCAGCATTTTATGAAGAACGTGTTTCTAGTCATTTATTTTCATCGTAAGCTATTATAGTTATTTATTTACTTGGTAAAGAAATAATGCCTTGTTAACACAAATCGTGAATCGAATCGAATCGAGTCGGGATCCGGGTGCCAAATCCACTAAACCTGTGATCTACATAATCTTTCCTGGCATGTTAATGCAAAGCCTCATGGGAAATCTGTTCCATGATGATTTGGGAGGAGGTATTTTTGCCTAATTACATCTATGAAATTCTCGTCAAAAATCTCAATCATTTGATGTGTAGAATGATATCAAATGGCTTGTGTTTACCACAGTTACTCTGTTCATCTCCGAGTTCCAGCTGAGCTCTGTGTCCGGACGATACAGTAACTTCTCTAGAACCAGAGAACGCGAGAGTTATACGTGAGCAGCAGTAGGAAACTCTGTTGAAACGCGATCTTCAGTGCGAACTTGACCCTTATTAGCAGGTTACAGCCTGCGAGCGTCCAAAGGAAATTACTTTGTCTACTTGGGTGTGTCAAAACCCCTCTCTTATCTAGTGTAGGGCTGTGCCAGATATTTCAACACAGATGTAAGATCAGAACCTGTTCATAAGCTTCGTGTTCTTATTTTAAAATACTAATGAATGAAAAACCATTTGATGTTGTTAATAGATTGTCTGTTAAAAACCTGTGTGGCCTAGCGATTAAGGTACCGGCACTTGGATCAGAAGGTCCAGGGTTCAAATCCCACCTCTGCCAAGCTGCCACAGTTGGGTCCTTGATCAAAACCCTTACCCATTGCTTGAATTGTAAGACTGTATGAGTTGTAAGTCGCTCTGGAGAAGGGCGTCTGCTAAATGGGACTGGGCAGAAACCTAAACACAGAGTTTAAACCAGACCTGCAGAGGTGGAGTGCATGCTGACTTGTTCTAACGGAGAACACTACATTTCCATGAGTTATTCAGGAGAATCATCCCCATATTGTTCTAAAATGGTGAACAGTAAGAGTAATTGTTTGTCCCTTTGTGTATTGATGAAAAGAAGTGAGTGATTTTCTGTTGAAAAGAGACAAGAACAGAGACGTGAGACGAGTGAATGTTTTGTAACGACAAAAGGAGGGTTGGGAGTGAAAACGAGCTTGAATGGAAATGAAATGAGGAACGTGATCATGAATGCTACAGAAGACTGAAAATGAAATAATATTGAAGTGTGAATAATGTGAAAAGAAAGCTGAAATTAAAAGATGAGTAGTAAAAACGATGTAAAACGAGTTAGTAGTTCGATTTTCAACTGAAAAGACGAACACCATAACATCAAATACATTCTTAAATGAAGTGCTCTACAGTCCAGACATGACTGAAAAGTCAATGTTGAGGCCCAAGATTTGTAAATAGTGTTACCAATGTCACAGTATTCTAATACACCACTCACAAAATATTAGGGGATACTTCAAAATGAAATATCCCATAGTAAAATTTCCACTATTTGTGTGAGCAGCGTGTTACCAGAATAACCAGTACCAACCACTTAGGACAGTAAGGTGATGTGTGGATATATATGTATATATATGTAGATGTGTATGTATATGTGTGTGTGTGTGTGTGTGTGTGTGTGTGTATATATTTTATTTATTTATCTATTTATTTTTTGACTAAAACAATAGTATCTTTTGTAAATGGTACTGATATAACACTTACATTACATATTGAGTTTCTATAGCAGGGAGCGCGCATTGCGTGATGGGCAGCTAAGCGCGTTCACGCTGGTTTGGGGGCGCGTCCTCGTCTCGCCACGCATAGAATAGGAAGAGCCGAAGTGGAGCGGTGACGGGATGGAGTTGAAAGTGAACTGAATACGAGTGGATGTGAGTGGAGTGGATTCATTCTTTTACAGAGGTAAGATGGGTGTACCTGTTTTGCTTACCTTTCAGTTTGTGCTGTTAAGCCTGTTCGGTCGTGTTTGTGAAACTCCTCGACATGCTTTGAAGCGTGACGCGATGTTAAGGAAGCCTCTTTTTTTTTCTGATATCCCACCCGGCCAATAAACCACACATTCCTCTGCACATCCAGCTGTGGTTTGAGCTAAAAAGCTCTTGTTCTCTGTGCATGTCTTATATCTTCCTTTATTTAGACATTACCTACATGCCGTGCTGCATTAGCAACAGTCAAGATCAATAAGCTGCTTTTCAAAACATGTTCTCTACAGCTGTCCCACTTAATGGAATCCACTGCAGCTGCCCACTGGTCTCTGGTGGTTTCCTAATATGCTGCTCACAAAAGATATTTCAAAATGAAAAATCCCATAATGAAATATCCGATCATATTTGTGAGCAGTGCATGTTGGGGTGTTTGAAATGGCTTAGTTTTGCAATGGAAATGAAATAATTGAGCATGTGCTCTGTCACTGGTTCAACCCATTAGAGTTTTATGGTACGAGATGTGATGGTGATTTAATGAGACTTGGGATATTTGTGCTATAAAAGTTATATGTACTAGATACTCACTGGAAACTGTTACAAGTTAGAATCTGGCCCACTGCCAGATACTTGAATCGTTTCTTAAATACCTGATATTTTAATGTACAGGAAATACTTGACCAAATGACTGGTTCTAGAGATTTTACAGTTTTCTAAGAAAATGAATGGGTGTCCACTAGGAGACTTGTATTGTCAGCTTTGCTGGTGGAGACAGAATCTTAGTAAGCTGCTAAACATGTTAGATCCTCTCAGGAATACTGGAAACCATTTCCCCAATTCCCATAATGACATGCTGCATTTTCTCATGGTTCTTAAACATCTCAGCATGTTTGTTTGACAACTGAGGCCTTTGAGGCCGAAAGGTTAGGCTTGAGGAATGAAGACACAACCTGCAGTTCCTGCGTGGCAACTTCCCATGTGTCTTGCACAAGCTGTGAATAACTTCTGTAACACAACAGCCAGTAGATCAGTTGATGTCACATGATTTACGATGGAGGTGACTAATCCAGCGTAGGTTACGCTGGTGCCTGGACGTTTGTTAACGCTTTAGAATGGTCAACAGCGCTGCTTAAAAATGACCTAAAACATCCTAAGAGTAAATGACGAGTGTCCAGTTATACAAATGAGACAAAACTATTATACATGGTCATTGTTTATTTTTATTGAGACAAATGATTCGGTTTTGGGAACCTGTGAGTGGCAGAAGTCAGTAAAACTTTGTTTTTAGTGTATGGTGTGACCTCTTTTTAATGAAACATTTAGGGTACGTGTTGATCAGTCCTGCACAGCAGCTCGGAGGAATCTCAGCCCATCGTTCCTCCTTACAAAACCGCTTTAGCTGTGGGATGTTAGTGGATTTCCTGTGGATGCTGTTCACTTCAGGTTCTTCAACAACGTTTCTATTGACTTTGACTTTCAAATCTTGCCTTTCTTCTTCTTAAACTATTCTTGGGTAGAACAACTTTTTTTTTTTTTTTTTTTTTTTTTAAATTTGTATTGTCCCAAACTGTAAACAGAATATGCTGTTACATGTATTAAATTGCATTCAGTGCCCGCCCTCAGGTGGTGTTTTCTGTCAGGTCAGATATGAAGCAGTGGTGTTGGGTTGGCTTAATGGATTTGGGTGTGATTGTGTTTACACGTTGTGGTGCTGTTCTGACTGGGCAAGCCCTTGTAAATCCTTTGTTGACAGTACAGGCTTTAACATTCCGTACACGTTCATGATCAGGTTGTGTTCATGTGTGCGGAAATAGTCAAGAGGGTGTGGTGACACAGGACAGTTCAAATGAAGTGTGGATCTGGTGTGTATCCGGTCATACACTTCTGAGGAGAATGAGTAATACAGATGTATAGCAGTTTGTTAAAAAAAAAACAGTCATGTAAAAACAGACATTTCCCTCCACCGGTCATCTAAAATTCCGCTTAAACCCGTCAAATCCGTCGTAGGGCACACACACAGTCACACTCTTAAGGCCACATTTAGAGAATATGTCTTTGAACTAAGAGAGGAAACCGGAGTACCCGGAGTAAACCCACACAGACACGGGGAGGACATGCATCCATACAGAAAAGACCCAGGCCGCTCCACCCTGGGACTGAACCCGGGACCTTCTTGCTGTGGAGCAGCGGTGCCACCGATCCATCGTGCCGCCCGTTTACTTTTTGAACAGTAATAATAGACATTTCTAAGATTGCACTGTTATTGCTGAGCTTTCGTTTGTCATAAATCTGTCTATCGATGCATTTTGGACTTCAGGTCCATCCTCTTAATTGTTACGCCTTTCACAATCACAGGGTAAAGATACATTACTGCATTTCTAATAATTACAGTTGTTTCTTATGAATTGTTAAAGGTTTACTGCGTGTATAACAGTTTAGCTTCCACTTGTGTTTTCAGCTGTATCTGGGACACATTTCCATATCATGACACGCAGTTTTCTTGTGAAACTAGTCTTTATAATTACATTACAGCAGAGGAAAAAAAAAGGCAACGTGTCTCTGGTAAAATCCAGTCAATGACCTCTTTCACGGAACGCAATGCAAGTCGATAAACAACTCATACCTCTCTTAACTGAATTCAAATTAAATTTGAATGTGTATTGTGTGCGTGCGCTTGCTTAAGTGCGTTTGCACAATAAGATCTCCAAAAAAAATAAAATACATATACAGCAAGACACCCGTATTTTCCCGAAATGGCAATTTGAAGAACAAAATCGTAAATAATCAAAAAATCATAACGCCTGTAATAATGTCTTGCAGATGACCTCCATAATTTGTGATTGACCCGACTGTTCCAAGCAATATTCTTGTTCAGGTAAATTTTTGAACGAGTCATGTTTGTTGGTTGCTGTGAACATTCAGAAATAGGATTTTTACACACAGCCATCCCTGGTGTTTACAGAGAATGGTCCAATAGAGAGCCAGCTAGGGGCCGTTTTTTTCTGGCCATGATGCCGTACATCAGATTACAATGGCCAGGTGTGACCTGATAGTAAGGGAACAGTAACACAAACCACTTGTTACAACCGTGGTATGTAGAAGAGCATCTCTGAACGTGTAGCCTTGAAGCAGATGGGCTGTAAAAGCATAAGCGCACACCCGTGTTAGCCAAGAACAGATGATTGAGGCGAGAATTTGCACAGGCTCGCCAATCGTGGACAACGGAAGATTGGAAAAATGTTGCCTTTGCTGACGAGTCTTCACTTCTACTGCGACATTTGCATGGCAGGGTCAGAATGTGGTGTAAACTAGATGTAAGGATGTGTCCATCCCGCCTTGAGTCAACAGCAGTATTGTTTTAAGTTTCCATCTCATGCCAAAAAATTATAGTAGTAGGCATATTTATCCTAGAGGAGCTCATTTCCCTCTCTAAGTAGTGGCACATGATATGAATAAAGGGCAGACTACGTTACAGGAGTTTCTTTTAGATAAATAAAGGTATAAAAAGTGGGATTCCTTTTACGCCTACCAGACAACTGCATGTTTCATTATAAAGAGCGTAATTAATCCTGTTTGAATGAAGTGCAGCACATTTTGAATAAAACTGACTTAGTATCGGAAATGTTTGAAAAGTAGCTTTAAGAATTTGTTGCTACTGAGACCTTTTGTCCGCGATCACGTGTATCGTGATAAATAATGAGATATGATGAGGGTTGTTTTTCTCCATATAAAGCACCCTACTGATCAGTGTATGTATAAACCTGTCTCCGTTCTTGGATCTTAAACTCCGTTTTGAGCTAGATTGGATGAAAAGAGTCAAACGAGTAAATGTAAATATAAATGCAAAGGATTAATGAAGTCACTCTTCCATGTCGCCTCACCAGATCTGCGAGAGCACGTGCGAAATTCAGCACATTTGCGTGACCCTGTATTCAACCTGATATTGTGTCGTTTCAGCTGAGCCTTAGGGTGGACCTTAGCAGGGCAAATGGTCGATTGTAATTTCATTCGTCGTTCTGCGAAGCATTGTGATAAGGCCACTGGATCGGGTGCCACCCATAATTTCTAACAGCTTTTAAACAGGGTGTGCCAAATAACGTCTGACACAATTTACACAACATTTACCTTTAAGCCTTTGCATTCCGTGAAAATATATCCTGACTGGGCTCGTTCATTAGTATCACGTTAATAAGGTGAAATGAAGAAGAACTAGTCTACGTTTTTGCTAGTAAAACCCATTTGGATGTACTCACACTACATGATCCGTACTGTTTGAGCGTTTGTTTGACTAGTATCGTAGTGTCTCCCAAAAAGCACGGCTTGGCCCGCAGGGCAGCAATGCAAACGAATCATGTTTAAGATCACACCACTTGCAAGCTTGCAAGATTCCACAAATCGTTCTCTGGATTGGAATTGTGAGTTTTCCCGGGCAAGCGCTACACAGTGCAGTAAACTCGTGCGCTTTGATGAGGAAGTCGGCAGTGCATGATGTAAGGTTTTGACATGGTGGGAGTGACGATACATTCAACGTACAATGGATTTGCTGGAAGGTATCTGTATGGGAAATTGAGGAAAACTTGTATATAATACATGTCACTTCCACCCTGAATGTGATTTGTCGCTTTATCTGCTTTTGTTCAGTTAGAAGTTTCAGTTTTCTATGAATTACAATCTTAAAAAAAAAAAATTCCAGTGGCGTTTGGATGGAAAAGACATAAAGGGGCTCAGATAGTCTTATCTACAAAAGGAAACTGCAGCAGAGTGGGGAACCACTGGACTAGCGTCCGTGCCGTGCCTGGCTTTTGTACGCTGAACGAGCATGTAGAGTGTCTTTAGGCCAGTGGGAGTGTGGAAAGGGGAAACAATCATGCTAAGGTACAGTACAAGGTAACTGAGTACAGTGGTAGTACGCCATGTGAACTCTATAGATGTAGGGTTAGGGTTAGGGTTACCCTTGTAATTGTAGGTAAATGTAGTAAAAGCATTCCAAAAAAACGGACAGTAGCTCGTTTTAATGTGCTGAGTTTTGTTTAGTCTGGAAAATTAGCTGTAGGGTATACAGTATAACGAGCAGAACCACAATACTCGCTATGACATAGTCATGTTATTGCGTTAGTGGATTCTATTGACAAAAGGTTCAGATTCAGAAAACGTTCCTCATCCCCTAGGGGCAATTGAAGGTTTCAGTGGTTATTAACTCCATGTTATTGAGCTGTTTCAGAAGCACAGATTAATTTGCCTCTAGACAATTCAGAATCGGAACGAATCTCTTTATTTCGCCCAGTATGATACACATACAAGGAATTTGACTTGGTGAGAGACATGTAACGAGCACACAGAGGATTTAAAGAAGGATTACACTGATAGAGAGAATAAAATAATAATAAGTTAACTAGGATAAGAGGTGACTACTGCGGATGAGGAGCGCTACAGTTCTGGGGAGGAAGCTGTTTGCATGCCGTGTTGTGCTGGTTTTGATGGACCTGAGTCTTCTACCCGAATATAGTGTTTGGATGAGGCGATGGCCAGGATGTGAGGGGTCAGTTTGAATTTTGTCAGCACGCTTCCTCATCCTACTGGTGTAGATCTCCTGAAGTGTTGGCAGATTACATCCAGTGATCCCCTCTGCAGTCCTGATGATGCGCTGCAGTTTGGCTCGTTTTTGGGAGGCGGAGGAACCAAACCAGACGGTTATGGATGATGTGAGGATGGACTCGAGGATCGCTGGGTAGAACTGGATCATCAAAGTTTGCGGCATGTCGAATTTCTTGAGCTGTCTCAAGAAGAACATTGTTAGCAGTGCTTTCTTTGAGATGGAGACTGTGTTTTTCTCCCACTTCGAGTCTCTGGGTTTGGTGGCGCCCAGTCAGTGGGAACTGCAGAGCCGTTGATCTAGAAGAGGGTGGGTTGCGTCCACCACCATCTCTACAGTCTTTTCTGTGGTTCTGCACCAGTATACCAGCTCTTGATTCATTAGCAAATGTGTACATTGTAGGTCATTTGCTTTGGCAGCAGTTTGTGTTCAAGTTTTACAAGAAGCACGTGTAATTTCCTGGTCGTTGCCCATTTAAATCAAATTAGCATGTGCAACGTGTGTCAACAATAGTAGGCTTGTTGCTGTTGTCAAGTGACTGTGATTATTTTATGTTTTTCGCTCTTGTTCGTTATAGGTCACATGCTTACATCACAACAAACGCAATATGAATGAGGGGCATTTTTAGCTCAGCACTAAACACACTTTGCTTTATTGTTTCTTGGACTAAATAGCCGAATAATCATAATGGAACTACTACATTGTTTGACAGAATCATTTGTCATGAAACTGCATTGAAACTGAAAGCAAGAGAGTTTAACGGTTTTGGTTACAGCTGTCGTTTCTAATTAAATTATTATTAAATGATTAAGCACTTCCTAAATACAATTTGTAACTTTAAAATTGGGGCGGCTAAAACGAGCTAAAATATAAATCCCGATCTTTTCCACTGCTGATTTGATAACGATACAATATCATTATTAAAGACGGACAGATCAATATATTAGGAGATGATACCAATCACCGATCACTTTCAGCACAACTGGCCAATCGCCAATACTGTTCGAAGGCGGGTAGTAGCAGTAGTCAAAACATTCGAGGGTTTTTTTTTATACTGATTACAACATTATCTCTTCGTCAGCAATTTGCACCATTCTGATCACGTGCCTGTGTGAAGCCCTATAATTACAAATGTGTAAGAAAAGAATTAAATTTTAAATATCCATTGTGACATCTAGCTCTAAAAGGACTAATTTGTCCTTACACCCATTTGCTGCCTTTCTTGTGCCTTAGCTAAAAGGCATATAAATACATCCCAGGGTTACAGAATTCACATTTTTATAGTTTGGAGTTGAGCTTTGGTGGGTGACGAAGGGAAATTAGTCTTGTGGTCACACAACTGAGGTGTTACGCAGTACGATTTTCAGGAAGTTGAGGGTTTGGTGAAGATGCATGATAGCAAGCATTTGCATCCCAAATTGCACTGGAATCCTCTACAAACAACTTGTTTAGCAGTTTTAAGTAACAGTCCTCAGCATGTTCGTTCAGGGGTCAAGTTAAAATTAAAACTGTAACTGTCACCTACCCCAGATAAAGTCGATCAGCTAAAGGTTGTTTCTTTAGTTTTGTACTGTGTGTGTGTGTGTTTGTGTGTGTTTATGTGGTTGGATGTGTTTGATGAAGTGATAACAGCTCTGAGTATTAAACCATTAATACGTGCCTCATGGCTGCACTTTTGTATTGTTACATTTGACAGGAAGGTGATGTTTCTTTGCTAAAAGTCACTCCGAGCTTAGACAGATGTGAGTTTAGGATGAGAATAATATAACCTGGATTTCAGATTTGATCAGTCTGCTCTTCTCTCCCGAAGAGTCCAAATTTGCATATCACTAATCGGTCGTTAGTTGATCACAGTGTCAGTGATTAAATGCTATTAATGTGCTGTGGTTTCTGTGCTGCATTTAAACCTCTGACTCAAGTCGAATATTCTGTTGCCGTTTGTAGCTACATCTCATATATACACATAATAGCTCGTAACAATGCACAGTATCAGTTCTGGTGGTCTAGTGGTTAAGCTTATGGATTGTGGGCCAGAAGGTCCAGGGTTCAAATCCTACCTTTGCCAAAGTTGGGTTCCTGAGAAAGACTCTTAACCCACAATTCCTTGGATTATAAAAACCGTATTAATCGTAAGTCTGTTGGTTGTTTTTAAGTATGTATTTTCCTGTTTTGCAAATATGGCTGGCAGATCTCACCGGCTCAAACACCTCAGTGCAGTGGTGTTAGAAAGCGCAATTCGACATGAGAGCCAAAAGGGGGCAGCAATGCTCTCACATTGTCATTAACCACCTGACTGAATTTATGTTTGCACATTTTATTATTGGCTGTACCATTTCCAATGCAACTTTTTGTAGGCTGAAGCAATGAAGCTGAACTTGAGATGTGCAAACCTTAATAAAAGTCACTCTTTCTGACTGTGCACCAGTGCTTTTAGATCAAAGCAGAGGAGGATGTAAGAGGTGCTGGAATCTTAAACCTTTGTTGTCGTACCTGGATTTTAGGTCAGTCGTCCTCTAGAATAATCCTGTGAAATCCTTTGTTTGCTACTGGACCATAAAACCAGGGAGGTGCTGCCATAAAGTTTGAGTCACACCATCAATACGGCACCAGTACAAGGGGTGTGTGGAGATAACTGTGATGTTTATATCCTGTTATTAGTGTACATAAACCAGGTACTGCACGTACACAGCTGATCTGATTCAATTCTGATGCGATGGGGAGTTCAGTAACTGACCGGATCCCTGTAGAGCTGGGTGGTATGATCAGACACTTGGATCACGGTTCTTTGAAATCAGGTTAGGTTTCAAAGATTCTGGTGGTTTCACGGTATATCAAAGTATTTTATTTTAATGGGGCGTGGCTGGGCTTTTATATAGGTTTGTGTTTATCTATATAATATGAGATATATAAGCATCAGACCTTACCGTACAAGCATTTTTGTTTGTCTGCACTTACTTATTGATTGATTTCTTTTCATTTACATTTACATTTACAGCATTTATCAGATGCCCTTATTCAGAGCGACTTACAAAAGTGCTTTAAGACCTCAGTAAGAAAATCCATTCTTAATAGTAAAGAATCTAAACAAGAATACACTTCTGAAACTGTAAAGGCTTCTGAAACTGTTTTTTTTTTTATATTTACCAAAAATAACTTGGCGGTCAGCTCATCAAATTATTGACCCTTTTACAGTTAAAACTGGTTGAAAGGTTTAAAACTGTAAATAAAATGCTCTGTTGTGGCTTCACCATATATAGAATAACCAAGTGAAACTGTTCATTTCAAAAGAAATTGGAAACTAGAGAAGTGCATTTCCTGCAGAAAATGCGAGTGTGATTGCAGCATTGTATGTGCATGCTGGATGCTTTGTGATTATGAATAATAATACCTATTAAAAGGACAATAGAAGAATGCACTTCCTTTTCGTTTTGTACAAAGTCATGTGAGACCCGGTCAGTTGTGGTTGGGCGTGAATCTGAGTCCAGGTCGATTCTGGTAAGGCTCAGGTCTAAGTCTCGGTCATTTCTGGATGAATTCTGGTCCACTACCTGGTCCAGTATGGTGGGGCAGAACCAGTTTGGTTCTGGCCGGGTGCAGGTCCAAGTCCCGGTTGGTTCTGGTCGGATGTGGGTCCCAGACCTTGTTGATTCTGTGAAAAGAGTCTAAGAAAGTGCTTTTTGTCGAGCCTTGCAGACTTTTTACTCTATGGGCGGCAATCAGTGATTGGCTGGACTCATTTGATATGTTTTGATACTTAGAGGTTTGATAGGTCAGGCTTCTGTGTACAATTGAAAGATTAAATGGAGTTTCCAGGTGAAACTATACCAATTTTCAAACTATACTAAGAGCAAGAATGTCTTGAGTACTGACGCATGCCCCAAAAAAGCGTTTATAAAAAATAAAAATAGTTATCCTACCGCTTATTCGAAAACTCCATGCTAAATGCTAAATATTCGCCACAAGGTGGAGGAATGTTGTTATGTTTCGAACAATCGCACTTGCGTAATGAATTCACTTTTTATTACGGGCTGTCCTTTATGTGCTTCCTGATCTCCTACTAATTTGCCCCACAGTTTCTTGTAGGTTTGGATTTTAAAGCATGAGAAATCTATAATCTGTAAATCATTCTTTCTCCTTGTAAATGATCCAAACTGACAATACACATAAGAATCAATACTAAGGTGGATGTAAGGATGTCTGTAATCTCCACTTTTTTTTTTATTTCTTTTTTTTTAGGACGTAGTCATTCTGCAGAGTAATTTCTGTCAAATCCTTTGTTTGCTGCAGGACCATAAAAGCAGGGTGGTGGTGCATTCTGCTGGACTCATGCTGTTAATATATCACCAGTACAAAGTGCATGTGGAGACAGCCATGGGGTTTATATCCTGTTAGAGTATTTAACCCAGTTCTCATCCAAATTCAGAGGTGTAACAAAACAATACAATGCTTTGTGAAATTCAAAGACATTAGACAAATTAGGCAATCTGAAATGACTGTTCATGTGAGGTGTCGGTAGTAAAATCATTTGTAAATACATCATTCAGTCTGGAAGTGGCTGTTGACTGGACGTTACCGGTCGTATGTAGTCTCTATGGCTACTGTAATATAAATATGTAATATAAATATCAAAGGGATTTTCACAAAAAAAGAACAAAATTGTGTTCAAATGATACATAAATGCGTCAGAGATACCGCTGAAAACATGACTGAAATGCTACCACCTACACAACAGCCCAACGCATTTCAAAATTATGTAAATTCGCAATGATTATAGAATATACTGTAATTAACGGTTACAATCCTGTTTAGGAAAAAGAAGCTATTTTTGTTTGTTGTAAGCCAAATACACCTGATGGTCCAGGGTTCAAATCCCATCTCTGCCAAGCTGCCAGAGTTGGGTTCTTAAGCAAGACCTTTAACCCAACATTGCACGAATTGTAAAACTGTATGAGTTGTGAGTCGTTCTGAATGAGGGCATCTGCTGAATATTGTAAACATAAACCCGAAAGATCAGCCAGAGACAACAGCCTCAAGAGTCGGTGTGAGCCAGTTTATGTAGGTATGGGTTTGAGAGAATAATGGTAAGTGGGGGGGCAAACAAGCAGTACTACTTACAATAGGACAGACGCGTACAGTTTTGAACACCATTTAGAGTTGGATACAAATAATAACTTGGACACAAAATAGTCTCTAAACACGTCATTTTAGAACAGACTCTTGTCCAAACGTTAGCTGAAGAGCAAGCAAACACGACTAGTAAGGTAGACACACGCACACACACACACACACACACATACACACACATATACACACACATAAACGACGGTCTTCTGCTCTTAATCTCTAACTGCCGCATCTGCTCATGGATCCACAGTGGTGATTGGCGGGTGAGGTGACCCGATGTTAATGACTGAAATGACTGTAGATAAAAGACAGGTTTGTACTTTAATGTTCATTTCTTATCATCTTAAAGACCTTAGTCGTTAAAGCGAACAGACATTAGTGGATGGACTTTAAACAGACTATTTGTTTATATGTGAATTTCTGACATTACATTGTCACAAAGTGTTTTGAAAATGCTGCACTGCCTGTGTGTCTCTGTGCAGTTCTGAGCTCCATGAGCAATATGTTACACACTTTTATGAAGCAGCACACCCTGTGCACCCGCTGGTATACCTTTGGTAAGTGATAAAGCTGTTTTGGTTTGTGAGTGGCACAGGGATAGCGTGTAGCGCTTTTAAACATTTTGCACTAATATCTTTGTCTTAATTCACTCATAACACCCAATTACGCTGAAGCAGTGACATCAAAATGAAATGGATTTATTACGTACGATCGACTAATTAATGGACATTCTGTTCATTAATCCTGAACTACAACATGATCTATAAGCACATAGAACACTTTATATATATATACTGTATGCACCTCACACAAATTAGGGGATATTTCATTAGAGGCTGTTTCATTTGGAAATATGCCCTAATTTTGTGAGCAATGGTTAACCAGCTGCCTGTTCAGGTTCTGCCTTAATGTTGTTTGTCTAACGTGGCAAGTAATCGCCACAATTTTTGAAAAAACTTTTTCCATAGATAAATCTTCACAAATAATCGTTTGAAGCAAAAAAAGTTAATGCGTAGATTCCGAGTGAAATGGGGCACCTTTTTACTTTCTGTCTCTTTGATTGTGGCTTGTGTGGAATATAGATCAGATGCAAACGATGTATTATGGTAAAATACCTACTTAACATTCATTTGGAGCAAGATATTACTGTAATTTGCGGACGGACCATTGTTACAGTTTGTGGGTTGAAGTTTTGAACACGAGTCCTGCGTTGACAAGTAACCATTCTTTTGAAACCACACGTTTTATTTTCTGACCTAATAGCCATTAGACCTTGCCTTCCAAAACGGTGTACAGCATCTTTGTTTTTCTGCACTGGTAAATTTTATTCGTTGATTTTTTTTTTCCCACCATTTTCTATGAAAATAATAACAAATTATTGACCTTTTTGTCCCTTCAGAATTTCAAATAGTAGTAACGCAACCCTGCTTGTTGGTTGTAGTTAAAATCATTTAGTAATAACTCAGGTTTAAAATTGCAAATGCAATTATTATTATTATTATCTATTGTGGCTTCACCATATATTGAATAACCAAATGAAAGCATTATTATTTTTTTATTTCTCAAGAATAACAATTCACCAGAATCAGGTATCTGGTCTGATCCTTCGCTCCAGCAAGGTTCAAGGAACCCCGGGCTCAGTGTGACTATATTGAAACAGCTGTTTCAATATAAGCTCAGATTTAAGACTAAATGTAAATAGAGCCTGTTTCCCAGCATTGGTTTGGTCTAAAGTATGAGATTGGTATGTTGGTTTGTCTCTGTTGCTGTTGTCCTAGCCCCTCCTCTGCCTTGCCATGTGACCATGTCTTAGCTTTCACCCGCTCCTACTCGATCAGTCTGTCTGTTCGGGGTTGTGTGAAAGTCAGCGAGTGAGTGTATCCTGGTTACATAAGGATCTATTTTGTGCTTTCTTGCTGGTGAGAGGAACAAAAGGGGATAGGGCACAATGGGGACTCTTTTGCCAGTGTCGGGGCAGGTCAGTGAACAGTCATTTTTCTACTGTCTGATTCTTTTTTTTTTTTAGTTTTCTAGAATAGAGCTTTTAAACTATGCTGTTTTTCTTGTAAGCTAACTTTTAGTGTGTGTGTGTGTGTGTGTGTGTGTGTGTGTGTGTGTGTGTCTGTGTGTGCGCTCACACATGTGTAAAATACTCTTAGTACAATGTATCTCATGGCTACAGATGGGGAATGAACTTTCACTGGTTCCATCACTTCTTCTTTCCTGTGGATGGTCTGTGCCTTCACTAGATGTGCGACATGGGTGTGAAATGTTTTTTCATCTTGAAATGCCAAGAGTGTGGGGGGATTGTCAGTGTGGGTGTTTAAAATTCAGCGCCAGTGCCTTGAATGTACAGCATGAATCTTAGCGTGACAAATGATGGACACATCTGTGCAAAAAATAGAAAAGCTTTGTACCCTAGCCAAAGCTTTCTATCCTCTAATAATTCTAAAGACGCTCAGCTAGTCCATTTCTACTGTAGCATATGGAGCCTGATGCAAAAGAAATAAACTGTTTTGGCATGCCAAGAAGCAGCAGGTGTGTGGGTGCGATCATCATCATAACACTTGGCCACCTGGTTGGTGAAAGATCCAGGGAATTTGTTGGCAGGGAGAATTGTTCTTTCCTTTTTTTTCCCCCTTTTCTTTAACAGTTCGAGGTACGAGGGCATTGTGGGCAGCTCTACCGCTCCGTAAGAATGTCCTAGGAAAGAACGTAACAGGTTTTTCTTGTGGTATACAATACACACAAAGCACTGCTTTTCATGCAACTTTTAACCGTGTGCCGTCTGACTGTCTCATACGAGCCAAATGTAAATGTCATGTACCTCATAGATCTCTCACAGATGGTACAGTTGGCAGATTGTTTTCAGAATTAGGATTGACAAAACTAGGCGTTTTTTTTTGTGTGAAAATGCGCAAAAAACGCTGAATGGTAGACCTAAAATAAAAACGATTACGTGCAGTGGAAAAGATCGAATATCGGTAATATTGAAGGTGGTAGAGAATGTTTTTGCCAAATATACGATGACATGTGACGATGACACCTAAACGAACCAAAAACAAAACATAATGGATATCATATTTAGATGTTTTAATAGTTCATCTGATGGAATGCGAATGTGACTGCTGGAATTATAACGTATCTGATTGGATAAGAAAATGAATGAATGACTGAATGAACGTGGGAGGTGTGACGCTCACCCTGAATGACGTTTCCGAGCTGAACGCAACCTCAAAAACATTGCAAATCTAAAGTTTCTTTGCATAACTGTAGTGGATGGAAACATAACTGGCAAAATCTTAGACGTTTGCGAACGTTTGTGAAATGTTAGAATGGAAACCTGGCTTCTGAACGCTTGTAGCTTCATCTCTGACCACTATAGATTAGTGGGATCTAAAGCGTTAAGATTAAGGAAGCACTTATCATTTGGGCTTAGAAGATTCAATAGCCAGCGCTGGGTTGGAGGGAGTGTGAGGGCATTTGGGACGGAATACGAAATACTGGAAATGGATTAATAACCGGTAGATAAGACTGGTCGTCACAGATGTGTTCTAGAGCAGTGGTGATTCTGTAGCAGTTAAGATTGTGGGCTATTAACCAGAAGGCTGAGGTTACAGGTTATGTCTGTGCCAAAGCTTCCACTGTTGGGCGCTTAAAGCCCATTGATTGTATTCACTCTTTATACAGTAAATGGATCAGCTGGATGCCGTATATGTAAATGTAAATGTCCTGTTAGAGTAGCAGCAGATCATTTCATGTTCTCCAGAGACACCCTTTAGATACAATCTTACGGTCTTGCATTCAAGCAATTGTGTTTTAAGGATCTTGGTCAAGGACCCAACAGTGGAGGCTTGGTGGAGGTAGGATTTGAAATTTGGACCTGTAACTGAGGACATATTTCTTGGTTCCTCCCAAGGTTTCCTCCTACCATTTTGGGGAGTTTTTCCTTTCCACTGTCGCCCTGGGCTTGCTCAAC
>JAUZST010016954.1:0-34010 GCA_034779995.1 Parotocinclus haroldoi
AATAGTTTGTATTTAGAGGTATTGACAGTTCAGTATGGGAAAGAAGAAAGGAAGAGGAGAAGGTATCGGTTTGGGGAGAGCTTTAATGAAGGACAGACTGAACGCTGGACGAGGAAACAGGGGACATGACACATGGGTAAGACGCCACGCAGTTAGCAAACATGCTAACTAGCAGAGTTACGAGCTCTATCTCAAACAACATTATAACGTTACGGTAGACACGTTATTGACCATGTACTAATAGCGTACAGTGTGACGGTATAGTGTATTTATGTTATTAACACAATTCACATAATAGACACTGTGGTGAGTTTATAACCATTTGAATATCTCAACCCACATGAGAGGGTATGGATTTGGCCAACAGCATTTGCTATTACGATCTCCAGGCTTGTTGCACGGCTGACGTCTTCTTATAGTCTGCATTCCAGTTCATCTCAAATCTGTGGGCTGGATTTTGGATCAGGGCTATGTGCAGAGCTGATCAATTCTGCAGCAAACTCGGTCAAACTTTTTTCTGTAAATCATAACTTTCCCAAACGGATGTGCTAACGATTCTGTAAGGGATGTTCCATATTTTCAGCATCATAAGAAAATGGTCGTATTTGTAGATCTTGCTCCATTCTGATTCTGGCCTGTTCTGTGCCAGGGATGAGAAGTGCCCCTCTTTTTAGGCCGTCTTCGGTGAGAGGTCTGCTGGTACAATGCTGGGGCAGATTCAATTAAATACAGTCGAATCCGGTTAATGGGACCAGACGCTTTTTCGGACCGAATTTTAAAGTACTGAAACAAATCCTATTATATACGTGTAATTTTATTCTCTTATTTGGACCAAAATTCCATTCAATCGGACCAAAGAACGGGAGAGCGAATAAGAAAAAGAAGGCACAAGTCACCACTTAGAGCGGATGCAAAGCGGGTCAGCGAGATATGGGAGGATTTTTGGGATCCCCGGGAGAATTTATGCTTTTATCAAAGGTCAGGAAATCCAAAAAAGTTGTTGAAAAGAGTAAAACCAGCGGGAGGTGAACACGCCCACCACTTTCTTGATGATAAACTTGGTAATAAAAATGTAATATGTTACATCAGTTATAGCACGTTCCGTTTTGTAACATGGGGCATGTTCGTTTAAACCGACCAGACGATTATTAGGACCAAAACAATCACGTCCCGATGTGGTCTCATTAACCGGATTCGACTGTACATATATTTAGTGATTGGGTTATTATGTTATTTTAGTATATTTGTGTGTCACGTTGTAGCCACTGAGGTGAACAGTTTCGGCGTGGCTTATCACTGACTGGGACGGCAATACCAAGACTGGGGATTTCTGAAATTGCACCTGTAGACCCATATTATATTCATAATATAAGACACACAATATGCCTATGATTGTGCACAAGTTGTTATGGCTTTTATGGCAATTGGCCTGCCATATTGGTGCATTATTGGCACTGACTGGCCTGGATTTTTTTCTTCGTGGTTGGAAGTCTGACATTTGGAGCTTAACTGTTAAAAACGGATAATCCTCGATACTCGAGTAACGAATCACTTCTGTTGTGTATGAGGGAGTGTTTGCCGCTTTTAGACCAAATTAACATTGGATCTTAAACTGTTTACATTTGAGTTTGATATAATCTTGGATCTTCTTTAGAAATCTATTCAGCGAACCAGCATTAAGAGCTGTTGTTTCTACAGCTACCAGAATACAACTGCATTTAAACATGGCAGCTGAGCTCAGCACATGTGCCTGCATCTGGACCAATCCAGTACTCTTGCGTATGGGCCAATAACCGCATAATGATGTCAGTCAGGATTCATATCCAGCGAGAATAGACATAACGTCATATTCATTGCATCCCTTGTTTTTGTTTCATATGTGCCAAATGGTTCAAAATCTGGTGCTTGAACCATAACGGTGCCCATTCCTTGTTAGCTGAAAAGGGCTGTGTGTAATTTTAGTTGCAACCCACTTAAAAAAAACAAAACAACAATTTTCTTTTGATGGCAGCGCCACACCAGTGAATTGAATGATGGATATGAATGGGCTCGCCTGAATCTGCAGTCTGTAACAGAGCAGAGCTCGTTGGATGATTTCCTTGCCACGGCAGAGCTTGCAGGAACTGAATTCACAGCAGGTAGGTTGTTTTCCTGGAACAACCCATCTTGGTTAAGTTGCTAAGTGAATGTAGTCTCAATCATAATGTGTGCTGTAATGTAGAGAAGCTGAACTTCAGGTTTGTACCAGCCGAAGCCAGGGTTGGTCTGCTGACAGCTGAAGAGTTCAAGAGACTCAAGAAACAACATGACGAAAACAAACAGTTCCTCCGCATCCCACGAAGGTATAACAACACCCTGCAGACCGCGATAGTCAATGAAGGGGAAATTAAAACATTTCTGTGGCCCAGTTCCAAATGACTATGACCCCTTAATTGGGGATCACTGGGATAGAGTGCAACCTGTAATAAACTAAAGACAATTAATACCAATGGCGTGCATGACTGGGTTGCAAGGAGAGCGCTGAATAAAGATGCTTGAATAACATAATTGCTGCCCATCTGCACTTTGCTAGCTGGAACGTTAGTGGAAAACATTTTATGGATGGATGAGAACACAAATTTTTTTTGGGTTTTACTGAAATCGTCATCGCTGAAAAAAATGAAAACACTCCACTCCTGCATAATAACCTTATCCCATCTGGGAAAGGTGGTGGTGGTATCACTGATTTATGCCACTTTTGCTGCACCTGAGATGAGATGACTTGCCATCAGTTATAAAACAGTGAATTCTGTATTACAATTCTATTCTGACTGTTAACTGAATTTCATGACAGTTACTTGGAAACAAAATTTGCAGTTATTGCTGCACAAGTGGGGCAAAAAAGATGCATATACTTTTGCATCTCGTGCGTATGAAACCTTTGAACATTTTCTTCAAAAATAACCAACTACAGCATTTTTGTCTCATGGTGTTACCGTATATACATTTGTAAAGCTGCAGATTGTAAACCTTGATACCACTACCTCTCATAGTAAAGCTGGACTCGGCTGCCTACAACCGAAAAGAGCAGTAGCAGCTTGCTCCACCCACGTGAGAATCTTGACAGTCACTCCTGTGGTTATGGACACAGGATCAGGAAAAAATACCTACATATGTGTTTTAATTGGACAGTAGTTTTATTAAATGGAAGTTTTAGTTGAATACTTACCTGGTATCTGTAATGGCCTTGTAGCTGCAGTACAAGAATAAAGCTTTTGTTAGTGTTGGTTGACCAGTTTGGTATAAGAAAACTGTAAATATTAGCAGTTTATGATATAGTGATACCACATTTTATGTATGATCATATTAATAATAGTAGTAATACTAATAGTATAGTAATAATAGTTCATACTTGTGCATTTGATTCCGATCCATTTTATCTTGTTGTCTTTCCTTCCAGACCACACTGGGATGAAAGTACAAGCCCTGAAATCCTTCAACAAGCCGAAAGAGAGAGCTTCCTCGTCTGGAGACGAGAGCTGGCATTGTAAGGGAACTGATTCCTTCTTTTATTTTATTTTTTTGCTTTTATTGCTGCTACGAATTAGCACACCATAGGGTGTACTTATAGGAGACGTACATTTTTATTGTTATGGTTGTGTAGGTTTTTTCTTTTTTAATTGAGAGAGAGAGAGAGAGAGAGAGAGAGAGAGAAAGAAAAGGGGAAAAGGGGAGACAGAGAGAGAGAGAGAGAGACAGAGACATTCAGAGAAGTTCATTCCACCACTTAGGAGACAAAGTTTCTTGTTTCTCTTCATTTAGGAGTCTAGATTTCTGTTTTAATACACTGAAGTTTCCACAAAGAAGTCTTCACATTCAGCAAGTGTATACTAATGATTCGGCAAGTCATACTGTCGCTCATGTCCCTGTTAATCCTAGTCAGGGTCACAGGACGTGCAAACAAACGTACTCCTCCAAAAAAATAATTAACCAAAGTGAAATATCCTCTAATTTTTGTGAGCAGTGTATATTCATTTGTTGCTACACCACCCAAATTTATTGAAGTTTAATGCCTTTCCTGAATAAACTGTAGGGATTTGTTTAATGTTTTATGCACTAATTTAGCAAGGAGTTGCCATAAGCTTGTTAGTGAATATTTAATCACGTCCTAGCAATGCTCTGTTATTATTCAGGCAACTTTGTGGGAATTGTGTTCATAATCACTGCAGAAATAAACTGGCATAAAATGCAGGCTTTTCGAATTCTATGTGTTTTTCATTTATTTTGATCTTTTTGCCGTGCTAGGCTGGAGGAGGAAGAGAAGTTGATCCTTACACCTTTTGAGAAAAACCTGGATTTTTGGAGACAGCTTTGGAGAGTCATCGAAAGGAGGCAAGTTTGTCAGACAAGCAAATAAAGCAATAAAAAGAAATGCTGCTAAATGGGGAAAGTATAATCACCTAATGATTGGTTTCTTGTTTGTAAAAAATGTAAGCATGCTTACAAAACTAGGACTGGAAGGAACTACATGTCAGGATTTTATTATTGAAAGATAGTACTTTTAAATAATAAAATGTACCTTACTTTCATTTTAGCAGCTGTGGATTAAACTACCTTTCTCCATGTCAGAAAACATAACATTTCAGAAGGTGTATCTGTAGTTGTTTTTTTTTTTGTTTTGTTTTTTTTCATATTTTAATGCATTACTCCCCCGTCAAAGAGCTGTATTCTTGCAAATTCCTGATTTTTAATGCACTGGGCAGAAAACAAGAGGCCCAAAAGTCTCCAGCAAGCTGAAAGCATGCCAGTCAGGGAAGTGTCTGCTTTCAGTTTGCTTGGTGTTTAGTCTTAAAGTGGCACAAACTGCTAGGCACGATGTTGAACCCATACTCAAGTGAATAAGTAATTACATTGCAAATGCTGAATAAGTCATGCCCTGAATGAGCATATCAATAAATAATGGTGAAAGCCTGCAATCAGTACTACTTCAGTCCTGTTTTGTCAAGGCCCCTGGGATCTAAGGTAGTTTTGTTTTTATTAGCACGTGTTATTGGTTACAAATGTAATACTTACTATATGTAAAAACGTAATTCTACCAATATACAGTTTATTTGCATATATTACCTCTGTTCATCAACCTTGGTTAATTAAAGTTGTGATTTTTTTTCTCTTTAGCGACATTGTGATTCAGATTGTTGACGCCAGAAATCCTTTGCTGTTCCGCTGCTCAGATTTAGTATGTAATTCCAGCAATATTTGAATAGATGTGATTCTTTGCACTTTCTGTGTGTTATAATCAAAATTTGTTTGAATCACATATTAGGAAAAATATGTCAAGGAGGTTTCCAATCACAAGGTGAACATGCTGCTTTTGAACAAGGCAGATCTGCTTACTAGAGAGCAGCGACGAGCCTGGGCTAGGTACTTCCAGAAAGAAGGCATCAGGGCAGTGTTTTGGTCTGCACTGGCCGAAGCACAGCGGCTGGAGGCGGAGGAAAAGGTGCGCTCTTTTCAATCTTTAGTAACATGTCAGAAATCTGGCAGATTAGAAATGGGCGACAGTAAGTGCGTTACATGCGGTCAGAGTTCGATAATTGTAGAAAATCACATGTTGTCAGCAAAGGAAAGAATGAAATCTCTTCTTTGCAACCAATAATCTCTCAGAAAGATGGGGATTATCAATTTCCTCACGCATATTCTGTTTCCCCCAAAATGGGTTTGCTAGCATTTAAGCCGGTGGTCAAGTTAATTCCAGGGTTGCCAGATCCCAAGAGAGAAGAGAATTGCACTTATAACCAATCTTAAATTAAGTGCACCTGGCGACTGTGTTTTCTAGCCATTTCCATGACAGCCGCACTGTGTATTCAATCTTGTGTGCATTCGTACGCAGACAGAGAAAACAGATTAAAATCAGATTTCATAGTCTGATATCTAGACCTTAATCCGACGTCAGAAATGCAGTATGCTATTTACATGACCACTAAAATAATCGGATAAATTCAGAGATCTGATTTTATTAAGTGCTTTTAAATGTGTCCAGTGTATATATACAGAGCCAGACTTCAGGTATTAGCACTATGCTCTCTTAATCAGTTTAATCAGTTAGTCTTTGTATTTAAAAATGTGGCTAGTATAACAAAACCAAAGAGGAACACAATTACACCAATTATTTTGCTTTTGTAATGATTGAGATTTAGAGCAGCTTAGAGTTAAATGACTTTTTTAATTGTTATTCTTTATTTTACTGTTTTTAAGATCTATTATATTTTATGGTATTTCTCTCTGCTTGTTTGCCTTTAAAGGCATTTCTGTCGCTCCTCTGCTCTGTTCATAAAGTCTCATTGACCCCTGCATTTAATACGTTCTACACTCTCTCACTTTGCACGTAAAGCAGCACTGTAACATCTTATATGGTTGGAGAATACAGAGCAGTGAATTTAAGTCCATTCCTCTTTACAGAATCGCTCCAGATCATCCTGGGTGCCATCTCCTCTGTTTATCTCACCCACAGGTGGTTATTAAACGCATTATTCGAATCATGAAGTGGACATGCAGTCTCGGTTCATTGTCCTACTGGAACTTCCAGTGATGATTTAAGACATTTTGCAGGCTCCAGGTGCAGACAGTACTGATTAGATGACGGGAAACAGTTTTTTAGCCAAGCCTTCCAAGTAATCTTTTGGCAACGTGCTGAAACAATAAAGCTCTGCAAAGAATCAGTAAAAGTGCAGTACTTAAATAAACAGAGCGGTAATAACAAATGGGATACAGATGTGAGTAGTCAGTGGGTTAAAACAGCTGGAGTGAAGCGTGTTGGGAACTGAAGTCTGGACCATGCATAGATGTGACAGTAAATTAATTTATGGAAATTCACAATAATCATAGAACATACAGTATAAAATAAATGTAGAAATATGTACGTATGTATATGTACCCATTTGAGTAAAATATGATCTAGTTCATTACAGTTCTGTATCATTGTACCTCATGCCCTTTTTGAGTCTTGGTCATCTTAAAGTTTCTTCCTTCTTTATTGAGTGAGTTTTTCCTTTTGGCTGTCACCCTAGGCTTGCTGAATTTGGGATTGGCCTTTTAAGATAATATAATAATGTAAATCTGTTTAGAGACGATGCACCATTGTAAATAGCTCTATATAATACATTTGATTTTGACTTTGTTCATGTGAACGGGCACTGATTGGATGGACATTGAACCTTTACTGGCTGCTGAACTGTTTAGATGCAGTTAGCTGTAACATTTATGGCACTTCAAGCAATGGTGGGTTAAGGGCCCTGCTAAAGGACCCAACTATGGCAGCTTTTTGGCAGAGGTGGGATTTGAACACTGGACCATCAGGTCCAGAGTCATGTACCTTAACTGCTAGGCTACCACAATCCCTACCAGTAACCTCTGTGTCCATTGCTAAGTGTCGTTTAAGTACATTGATCTTGATCTAGTGCTTCGTAGTTTGTATTTTGTAATTTGGCAGGTTTTATATTCTCTTATTTATATTTTATTTGATAATTAAGGGTGAATGTCTAGAAGATCCTGAAGAGCTGAGCGATAAAGAAGAAACTGAGAACTCCACATTCATCAAAAATGGACCTGAGGAGGAAAGAAGTAAAGAGGAAGAGGAGAATAAAATGAATGAAGACCAGGACGAGGACTCAGCAGAGATCTTTGAGGACTGTACCTCAGAGGCAGACTGGCAGACATGCTCAGAGGCTTCAGAAGATGAAGAAGAGGAACAAATCCAAAAAGCCCCTTCAGATTCCACTTTTTATAACTCGAGTCACCTGCTACGTAAGAATGAACTGCTAGAGATGTTTAAATCTGCACATTCTGGACCAAAGTGTAAAGAGGGACAACTTACAGTAGGACTGGTGAGCTTGAGTTCATAGATAAATGTAGTGTGTGTGTATAAGATTTCGATTTGACAGGGTTACATTCTTCTCTCTTTAAGGTTGGTTACCCTAATGTTGGCAAAAGCTCAACCATCAACACCATCTTCAGAAATAAGAAAGTCTCTGTGTCGGCTACACCTGGACACACCAAGCACTTTCAGGTATATTTACTAAATGTATTTATTAGCTTTGTCGAAGATTCCTGAGATCCCTGATTCAATCTCCTGGGCTCCAACTGTGTGGAGTTTGCATGTTCTCCCAGTGTGGCTGTTATCTGAGTACTCCGATGTCCTCTCACACCAAAATGTGTTTTACATATATTGGTATTTCCATAATACCCCATATTGTGTGAATGTGTCTGAGCGGGCGTGCCTTGCAATGGATTGGCGCCCTGTCTGACCTTTTGTCATTTGTGTTCGAACTGATTTGTGTGTATGTGTGTTCCAGACTTTGTTTGTTGAACCTGGTCTTTGCTTGTGTGACTGTCCTGGTCTCGTCATGCCGTCCTTTGTGTCCACAAAAGCAGAGATGATCTGTAGTGGGATTCTCCCTATTGATCAGATGAGAGACCATCTCCCCGCCATCTCTCTCATATCCTTTTGCTAGCAATGTCATGGTGTTTACCAGACATTCGAAGAATGTGCAATGGATGCAGTGCACTTTCAGTTGAAGCTCTGTAAATGTAAGAAGGCAACATTAACTCAAACCCACTCCTTATAACTGAGATATGCAGAAGAGCATCTCTGAATGCACAACACATCCAACCTTGAAGCAGATGTGCAACAGCAGCAACATTTTAATTATATTATTATTCTGTTTACAACTTGCATTGACCTACATTTTTGGGTCATGTTTGGATTTTGACAGCATCTAATACAATTGTAAATTGAATGCTTCTTGTGTGTCGTTTTTTACTAGAGTCATTCTGGGTATATGTAATCCATTTTTAATTTCAGAGCATCGTAGAAAACCCCATTAGTTCTCCATTTACAGTCTACAAGAGTGAGATTGATTGTAATGTTTTGGTGTAAGTGTGCCTTAATTGCTTGACACACTTCCCAGATACTTATGAATACCACAGTATAGCCACGAGGATTTGTTTACCTGTTGGTTTCCTAAGTTATTGCGTGATATTGCAACAGAATTTGTTGGTTTTACAATACTTGTGTGGTGTTTTGTTGATGTACATGAACATGTAAGCTCTTTAAATTGTTTTGGAATAGCGCTAATGTAAAACCCTTAACTTGATTACGTTTGTCAGACAATTCCACGAACAGTGCTGGAGGCAACTTACGGTATCAACATTGTCAGACCAAGAGAGGATGAAGATCCAGATCGCCCCCCAACTTCTGAGGAACTTCTCTCAGCTTATGGATGTAGGCCTTTAATGTTGGCGACTGTGTGATCATAATTACAGTTAATCAAAATTGCTTAACCATTCTGTCCTTGGAATATATGGGATTCATAATTGCACATGTGCTGTGGCATTAGAAGAAGAGATCTTGTTCTTGATGTTTATATATCAGCACCACAATGAAACTGTTAGCGTTTCTGAAATAATGATCAGTGAGTGCGTTTCCATGCGCTTAATATAATGTGCGGTTATCCGAATACATATGTGGTCATGTAAACTGCATACTCTTGATTTCCCAGATCAAATTTAGTTCTTGAAAATGGAGCGTGAAATCTGATTAACAGAGCTGGATTTTACCTCAGTAATCTGATATCTCAGAACATGGAATCCATGAGTCTCTTTGTCTGTATGCCAGGTCTTTTCTAACAGAATGTGTTTTTAAGGAGAGCTTTTTCCTCCATTGACCTGTAGAATAATTTAAACCGTGGCAACCAAACACAGCATGGAATGTGGAAAAATTGCTACCGAACACTATTATGGAGTCTTGGGTGCATGTCGTCTTCTTTCCACGTGGTTCAAGTCCCGCTTAATGCAGGGTCCGCTCATACCCACGAAGATGCGACGAGAGAATACTTTGACGTGTCATATCACCTGTCATCAAAGACACACACAAGTCAATGCAAATTTGGAGACACCAATTAACCCACATGTCTTTGGACTGTGCGAGGAAACCGGAGTACCCAGAGTAAACCCACGCAGACGCAGGGAGGACCCAGGCCTGGGTTTGAACCCGGGACCTTCTTGCTGTGAGGCAGCGGTGCTACCCACAGAACCACCGCGCTGTCTTCTTGGATGCAGTAGGAAATTGGGATTCTATTAGATCAGGTGTCTGTGTGGGTTTACTCTGGGTGCTCCGATTTTAAATTGGCATTGACTTTGACGGCATTGATTGAGTTTATATATATTGCTCACACAAATTAAGGGATATTTCATTAAGGGATAGTTCATTTTGAAATCTTCCATAATATTTGTGAGCAGTATACAAAACAAGTCTTGAGATATTTCATATAAAGAAACAAGCAAACCATGGACCTGATCGTTGTTTCTCTCAAATATATTTGACAACCCTGGAATTATAGCTAACTGGCTGCCAAACACATTTTGGGAGACACTGAAATGCAGTATATGCTCAAGAAAATGAAGAATTTCACAATTTGAAGTTTGTAAACGTATTCGATGTGTGTATCAATGCAAGCTCAGTGGGCAGAGTCAACTGCTAAAAACAGTTGTTTCAAAGGACTGGGTTCAGTTCTGAGTGGGGTTTGTACCATGACAAGTGCTTGTGTGATCAGTTCTTATGTATATTGTATATTGATGTAAATAACACTTGAATTTAATTTCAAGCTAAAAATGTGTTTTTAGATATGAGGGGCTTCATGACCGCACACGGTCAGCCAGACCAGCCCAGATCTGCCCGCTATATTCTGAAAGACTATGTTAATGTAAGTATACATTCTACTGCCAATGTGGGTTTGTCAGTAATGCAGGTGCAGTGTCTAAGATGGATGGATTAATCGTTTGCTTCCTCGCAGGGAAAGCTGCTTTATTGCCACTCTCCTCCCCACATCGATGCTAAAGACTTCCAGCCTCAACATGCAAGGTTCACAAATCAAAATGTTCAGCACAGTCCCTCAGCAAGTGTCAGTAAATCCTCCAAAACCAAACAAATTGAGAACCCTGTGGATAAAACCTTTTTCCATCAGGTAAGAGATTTCCTACAAAATGATTAGTTTTAGAATAAGGAAAACTCATTTCAAAAAGTTCTTTAAAAAACAAGCATTGAACAGTATATGCTGATGTTTCTGGTGTTTGATGCTGTTTTTTCCATATTTCATTTCATATTTCAGTCTTCACGTATTCTTTTTATTGTTTATATATTCTTTTAACTTTTTTTTATTGACAAATGCATCCAGTTTAAGCAAATACTTTACCCTTTTAAAGACTTCTTCAATTTGCCTCAGCATGCAGGATAACAGCTTATGGTCAGAATCCTGAATGTGTTCCCACATCCTTGCCAAATCGGTGCTTTTTTTTAATTTTTTTAAATTCTTTTTGAGGATTGGACATAGGTTGACGATGCGATTGACATCTGGGGAGTTTCCTGGCCATGTACCCAAAGTTTTTGGGTTTTTTTTTTCTTCACCGAGACACTTTGCTATGACTTTTGCTGTGCGACATGCTGCTCCTTTATGGGGGTAAAAAAGGATTGTTCATCTTCAGATTGCTCCTCGATTATTGGGAGCAATTGCACTGAGGGTGGAGGGTGTTTAATACCATTCTTTATTCATGGCGGTTTTCTGAAGTTCTTAATGTCAGTTTGTCCCTGATGTTTTTTGGAGAGAATTGTCTTTTTTTACTGCCCTTCTTGACATAAAGCCATCCCCCAAAAGACATCTAAAATTGTTTAATATAAAAGTCAGCATGTCAGTTCTTTTAAAACATTTTCCTTCTTTCTTCACCCCACCCCTGAGTTTTGTAATTGATGACCTGACCACCTATTTCAGGAAAATGTTCGAGCATTAACAAAGGGAGTGCAGATGGTGATGGGCTACAGGCTTGGCAGTGGACCTCAGCCCCAGCGAATAACTGGCTCAGAACAGCAAGTTGGGAAGCCTTGGAAAAAGCATGGTAACAGAAACAAGAAAGAGAAAGTCAGAAGACTGACCAAACACCTGGATGCTTGAACAGCTCTTAATCTAGACATTTAATTTATACAAATGGGACCGATTTAAACATTTTATGACACGTTTTGAATATATCTTGCTCATTGAACCAATTAAACAACTTTGTAACAACCTGTAAACCCCATAACCAACAGAAATCCAGTTTCAGTGCCTTATTTTTCAGTGCTAAGATATTGGATTAGTGTCATAGGTTTCCATATGTAACGAATCACCAACTGTCTGCCATCCAAAAAGGTTTCAGTTCTGATTGGAAGCTGGCATTTGCAAACCAAAGCCCTGAACTTGACTCTATTTTACATCTTGAACATGAATTGGAATGGCAGGCCATGGCTTATTGTAAAATCCCAACATCTTATAGCAGAATAAATAGTTTGTGACAAACTCCATAGTAATATCCATGTTTATGGATGTAATATTTAGGTTTTGGGCGATACGGTGTCTCAGAAGGTCTCTGGTTCAATACCAAGGTGGAGTGGCCTGGGTTTTCCCCATGTCTGTGTGGGTTTACTTTGGGTACCCCAGTGTAAGCTAATAGTCAGTCCTCAGTGTGGAAGAAATGATCAGGACTAAAGACCTGAGCGACATCAACAAGGAACAAAACATTATGGCCAGATGAGGGATGTCACAGTGGTGCATGTAGTCAGAGCAGGGCCTTCACATTGCCAAGATCATGACCCTGAACGCAATGTCATGTACATGTGGGTTTACTGTGGGTGCTCTTGTTTCTGGCCATATTATAAAGATCACTCTAAATTGGCCCATGAGTGGTGTGTTGATGCAGACGTTAATGTGAAATACAAAATAGTAAAACAGACAAACCAATGCTCAGGGATGCATTCAATTCTGATCCATCTGGTCAAAACGGCCATACGCTGTACTGTCACAAAAATGTTTAATGATCAACCGACAGGGATGCCTTGTCACAGAGTGCTCTCCATGCCAACTCGTATCCATTGTCAAAAGTACCAACAATGGGCATGCGAGTGTTTAAACTGGACCTCAAAGCAGGAGAAGAAGGTTCCCTGGTCTGAGGAGTCCTGTTTTACATGTTTTACTGGGTGCCTGTTTGCCATTTATGTGGGGAACTGGGTGACACTGTGGCACATGGTTAGTGGAATTGCCTCACAGCTCTGAGATCCCTGAATTAATCCTAACCCTGGACACTTTTGCATGTCCTCTGTGTCCCTATGGATTTACTGGGTACTTTCCCACGTTCTAAAGACGTTCAGTAATTTGATCTCTCTGAATCGACCTATGACTAGTGTGTTAACATGCATGTAATAATTTGTGTCTGTCATGAAGCTAGGCACTAATGAATAAAACAGCGTATCATAAAACATACAAACTTGGGGAAATTTGTGCAGCAGAATGCAGTTTTGAAGAATACAAGCCAGTGGAGAAACTGTGATGCTCTAGACAAAGTTCTGCTTTAAAACACTGGTTCTGGGAATGCACATGGACACACATTTGATGCCAAATGGCAGTACCAGGTGATTTCATAGATTTGGGTGATGGATGTTTCTGAGGTGCCAAAAGGTCACGTGCTAAAGGAATTTGTGGAACTTCAGATAGCAGCATTTCTTCTATGCCACCAGAAACTGAAATTGTGAAACACTGAATTTGTCACCTACAGGGTTAACGACACAATGATGAATGGTTTACTCTTAATTTAAGGACTTCAGGTATGCATTCTACTGTGACAGCACTGTGATGTTTAACTGCTTTATCTTATTTCTAAGATGTGAATGCTTTGTGGAGAGGGACCACCACTGACACGAATAGATAATTCTCTGCACTGTAGTGATGCTGACAGACAGAATAATAGCATTGCAATTGTATTGCCTCTCCCCTTACAACACACTACTATGTCAGTGTCACTACTGTACTGAGAATGAGTCCAAGTAGCTTTTTCTATGTTTGGCCATATGCTTTACCAGATTTGCACCTACATTTGGAAATATTTGACAATTCTTTATTGCGCAGTTTAGTTTAGTCTAATGGTGAACAACAACAGACTGATTGATTACGATCCATCTAAAGGTTTTTTGCTGGGATTAGGGCAAGGCTCTGACTTGGTTCTGCAGTTATTTTAACTTTTGGGGTTTTTTGTGGGTGTATTTGGTAGGATTTCCAGTTGCTCACTCCCTGCTAAAGTCAGATGCTTCCAATCACCCTGATATCTATTCTTTTCAGTAGATGAGTGTGTTTTTCATTTGGATTTCCCCCAATATAGTGCTTGGATTTTAATCCAAAGTATAGTTTTGGTCTCATCTATCAGTAAGACATTTTGTCACGTACATCATAAGAAAAAAATCGGTGGAAGTTGACTGGTTGTTACTGAGCTACCATTTAAATTGCATGTAATAATATTTGTACGTTATTTGCTTTTTGAGGTTTAGAATTATAATGCATAAACAGTGGGGAAAATTGGATTCAATTTTTTAACCATGTAAGGTGAAAAGGTATGTGATTTGACTGAGCATGGGGATAGTGAAGTGGGATATAGAAATATGAGAAACATCTAACCTTTAGTTTAAATGAATTTATTCTCAAAATAAAATGAAATAAAAACACTTGCTTCTATTCATTTCTTGGTCTGTAATCCCATGTTTTTTTAATTAACGGCCTACACAGTTAAATGTAACTTATGTTTGATTACATATGCACATCGAGTTTAACATTTACTTGTGAAGTTAATCAGTATTAAGATTTTTTTTTATGTAAGGTAATTTATAAACCACTGGGTGGTGCCATAAACCATATGATAAAATAGCAAACGCGTTTAATTCATCCAAAAGTGAGTCTTGGCAGTATGTAGTTATATCTACGCAAGTAGAATATTCTTTAAACATAATCCAGTTAAATAACACGATGCATGTAAACAAATGGAGATTCATATTACACGTTTTGACATGCATTACGTCATAATGAAGTTCTCAATTAACGCATCTTATGGTGATTGTGTGGCGTGCTTATGTTTGGAAATTGTATTGATTAAAATTTTTCAGCGTTTAAATATAATATATCGATACGTCTATATTGGGGTATAAAAACAACATTCGGACCTTCAAAAGAATTTCATGCCAAGGTAATATAATACGATCATTGATTCTGCCTCACAATGTAAATGGCAGAGCCATCTCGCCACATACTTGAGTCTTGGTCCTCCCAAGGTTTCTGCTTTTTACGTTCGGGGAGTTTTTCCCTTTCCACTGTCGCCCGAGGCTTGCTCAAGTTGGTATTGGCCAATTTGAACCAGAGCAAACCCACACAGACCCAGTGAGGAAACTATTCACTCCATCCTGCGTGAGGCAGCGGTGCTACCCACCAAGCCACCGTGGTGCCCCATATTTAGACTGTCCAGTGAGATTGAGCATTCATATTTGATCAAATGCATCACTGATAACATTTCTGAATAGTTCAGGGTTTATTGGTGACTAAGGAATGAAGACACGCCTCAGTAAGTGTGACACACAAATCAAGCAGTGAGGGTGCTATCGCATTTTATAGGATGAATGTGATTTATTAAAAGCTAAGTAGACGTTTCAGGATCAACCAATAAAACAATTTGCACATTTGACACTTGTCATTGTCAGAATGATCATCCGACTCATTGCTGTAAAGTTTAACAACAAGGATCCATATTTTAGTTCTGCATCCAATCAGGAGCATCTGTGAAATGCCAAGACAGTGATGGGGAACTATAAATGACATAGCAATAGTTCTGCAGTATACAATACCTCGTGTGCTCTGAAGTATTAGGCACATCTTGTAAACATAGTAATGTTGCTGCAAATATGTACAGTAGATGGATTGGTATTTTCTCTTTGTACAGGCAAACCGGAGGGTGAAGGCGTTCAGGTTAAAACAGGTTCATACACTGTCTGGCCAAAAAAAAGATACACTTTCAAATGTTTGGTTTGAGTGATTTTAGCTTTGACAGCAGTACACAGTTCACCGTGACATTGTTTTAAGAACTTAATTCAACATGACAATATTTATTTCCATCCAGACTTGCATTACTTTTTGGCCTAGACTACTACCCTGCAAGGTCTTCTCCAGTAAATCCCAAATACGTTCAGCAGGGATAAGGTCAGTATTACATGGAAGCTCATTTACACTGCTCACTAAAATTGGGGGATATTTTATTATGCGATATTCCATTTTGAAATTTCAAATTTGTGCGATTTTAAATAATTCGCACAAGTTGAGATATATAAAGATGTATAAACTCATGAGTTTCCCCTTCTTTCTATAAAGCATCCATGATTCTTGAGTAGCGTGAATTAAGCACCCAAGGTGAATTAACCAGAGTTGCAAATTTAGGTTGTAACGAATTTTGAATTGGTAAGATTTTATGATTGATTTTAGTTTAAGGAAACAGAAATCGATTCCAAATACGGTAAGTAAAAAAAAACCAGCAGGTTTTGCAGTTCACTGCCAGTCCTACTGAATGAGAAAAGCAATCCCCATTACTATGACTGGTGTGGCTTAAGGTTGCAATACATGAGTGTGGCTCAGAAGGTCTAGGGTTCAAATCCCATCTGCCAGGCTGCCATTATTAATGAGCTGAGCAAGACCTTCAACCTTAGGTTGTCTGGATTGTAAGTATGGAAATATCCATTGCTTTACCACGTGGGTCACATGATCACCACTATCTTAACCCACTTTGTTCTTAGCTTAGATTTACTGGCATTCGTAATGTGATTGAATAGTTGACGGCTTTAAATTAGGACGTTTTTAAACTGTGCAATCTAAGCCAGGTCTAATCCGGATTGTGGATTGAGCTCCAATTTAGATGGTAAAAACGACTTTAACTCAGAATCAGGAATCGACTCCACCTCATATTGAGGGTTGAATCCGGTTCAAATAGTGATTTGATTCTAAATCCGTCGCTCTTTTTTTGATCGATTCCCAGCAAACCGAGTTGATTTTCTGCCAGTCTGATTGAGGCCGCAATCTCCCAGATACTTTGTGATAATGATGGTTAAACTGTTGGACGTCTTTCTCCGGTGGTATAACGAAGTTACGAGCTGTTTTTATCAGGAAAGCAGCAGGTGTTTATCGGTTACCGTCGGCTTCTCTTCTGTGTTATGCTTCGTATTGTCTTATTTGGTGTAAGTATATTGCACTGTTATTTATCTGGCCAAAAAAAAAAAACAGATGCTTAACCTGTAGCTAGACTATTTCAGGATTGTGTTTGTGTTCTGTAGGCTTTTGGGCGGCAGGTGTAAACTGAGAGGTGCACTTACTGCAGCGATGTGCGCGTTGTATTCTCTAATTGGTAACCTTTGTAACGTTACCGGAGCTTTTCTGTCTAATCAGTCACTTCTGCAGGTGAGGCTGAACGAAAATAAACGTTCGCCTTTAACATCGGATTTTAAATGGGACTAATCCCCCTTTCTGTCTCTCTCTAGCTGACTGTGGCTTTACTGCTGGTAATGCTGGATTTTGTGCATTTCATTTCAGTCACTTTGATGGTTTGTTGGTGGCGCCATTCCAAAACAGGTAAGTGATATTTATATTGCAGCTGCAGCAGCCTCTCATTTTGTTGTTTTCATAATGCTGTTCATTCTTTTGTTAAAGTGTTTATAATTGTAAAGGTATTTTAATTGCAACCTCTTCAATGCACTTTATTAGTTAGGCTGTGTGTGAGTATATCGTAAAGGTGACAGCCCTTTGTATGGCTTCCATTCATCGTTGCATTTGTACCTCACTAGCCTATTTCTAGTTCGTTTAAAATCAAATTTCGTTTAAGTTGTATACTAACGCGCTTCAAAATAAGAAACATTCATGATGTGCACCCGTCATTCTCTGTGCTACTATTTGTAGATCTATAAAATGCATCCAAACAGCGAAGCAATTCATTATTCGAGCCATTTTAATGAAACTGGCAGTAAAGTTATTGTGCCCTCTATCTAAAGCCACTAGGTGGAGCTGTACACCAGAAAGGTACAAATGCAGTACTTGCCAAATAATATATATTAATATGCTAAATATTATAATAAAGATTTTTTTTTTGGAGAGGGCACGTACTGTAATAAAAAAAAAGAAACTGTAATGCTCTCTAGTTGCACGTAAACAGAGGTACATTTTGAACTCAGTTGGCTGGTATTGTTTGCATGCTAGCTATTTAACATCCATTATCTACCACTTAATCAAACACGGGGTCGCCGGCCAGCCCGGAGCCCACCTGGAAACTCTGGGCTCAAGGGCAGGAACAACCCTAGACGTGGCTCCAATACATCGTAGGGCGCACACACAGTCACAAAACTAAGGAAAACTTTTAGAAACAACAATTAACCTAACATGCATGTCTTTGGACTGTGGGAGGAAACCGGAGTACCCAGAGTAAATTCACGCAGACATGGGGACGACATGCAGACCCCATACAAAAAGAACCCTGGCCGCTCCACCCAGGACCTTCTTGCTGTGAGGCAGTGCTGCTAGTCACCGAGCTGTTTACATGCTATCCTTAAATATTATGTAGCATTTAAATTTGTTTTGTTTTTGCTAAAACATGTTTTAGTCACTAAGGGTTGGTATGAACCAGTGTTCATACCATGTATATGTATACCGCTACTCCCTCAAGTACACTCACTGGCCACATTACTGACTTGGACTGTGGCATAGATTAATTTACGTTCAGTAATTTAGCAGACACCCTTATCCAGAGCAACTTACTTAACTGCTCAAGGACTTGTGGCAGCTTGGCATAGGGGGAATTTGAACCGTGGACTTTCTGATACATAATTCAATACCTTATCCACTTAATCCACTGTTTCACTAGACTTATTTCATATTCAACAAGGTCCTAGAACCTTTCCTCAGATCTTGGGCCATACTGACATGAAGGCATCAAGCAGTAGATGCAGATTTGTCAGCTATGTACCTATTATATAACTCTTCTATCCCACTACATCCCAAACGTGCTCAGCTGAATTGAGACCTGGTGACTGTTGTGGCCATTTGAGCACAGTGTTCCCACTGTTCCCACTGTTCTGATCAAGAAACCAGTTTGAGATGACTTGAGCCAAAGGAATTCAGCCACGCTGTAGTCAAGAGGGGTGGACATGTTCAGCAACAATACCTGATAGGCTGTGGTGTTTAAACAATGCCCACTTGGGCCAGAGTGTGCCAAGGAAATATCCCAGGCGCTATTATACCAGCCTAAGCTGTTGATACGAGGCAGGGCGGACCCTCACTTTCATGTTGTTTACGGCAAATTCTGAGCCTATCATTAAATTTTTTCAACAGAATTAGAGACTCATTAGACAAGGCAGCATTTTTCCAATCTTCTGTTGTCCAGTTTTATTCAGCCTGTGTGAATTGTAGCCTCAGTTGCCTGTTGTTTGCGTTCAGGCATTACACCTGGTGTGGTATTATGCTGCTGTAGCCAAATTTGCTTAAGGTTCGATGTGTTGTGCATTCAGAGTTGCTCTTCTGCATACCATAGCTCAGACTTGAACAGGGCATTTCTACCCAGAAAACTGCCACTCACTAGATATGTTCTCTTCTTTTTTTCGGACCGTTCTCCAGAATGGTATACTCCAGAAATTGCTATATGTGAAAATCCCAGTAGTTCAGTAGTTGAAATATACAGACCAACCTGTCCAGCAACAATGCTACACTGACGTTCATGCAAATCACCTTTCTTATTAGTTGCTCAGTCTGTCCTTGAGCAAGTCGATTTAACGTGTCAATTTAATGTGTGTATATATATATGCCCAAATGCATTTGGTAGCTGCCTTGTTATTGGTTAATTAGATGTTTGTGTTAACAATCAGTTGAACAAGTTTACCTGATAAAGTTCCCATGAGTGTATATTGAGTCATTGATCTAATAAAACCATCCACCACATTACAGGTACTCCCCATTTTACAACAGCCTGACCGGAGTCATTTCGACTTTATGATGGGAAAGACACATTGAACAAAAAACGTAATCTGAATGCAAACTTTAGATTTTTCCTGGGCAGTTCATACACATTTTGAGACTGTCTCGCACACCGATTAGGAGTCAGCAGTGTGTGACACAGGAAGTCATGTGAGGTGAATGATGAGCAATGGGAAATCTAGTGAGGAAAAGCCGTGGTGGGACAATAACCGTTTTTGTTTCACTTTCAATGCAATTATTCAAGAACTGTACATTCCGCGAGATATTCTGTACTTTATTGTGACATGTACAGATTTTTCCCCAAATATAGTTTCATGTTAATGTGTTTAGCATGCACAGCATCTGTTGTTAAGATGCTCATTATGTAGCATAGTAAAGTACAGGAGAGTTGTCATAGATGATGCATGTCAAATAAAACAACGTTAGTGTCAGTGTTTCGTTTGTCAGCACCCCTTTAGCAGATGTGGCAAAAAAAATTGCTAAATACCCATTAAAAATATTCTGCAGTCATTTTTACAGTTTATTTGTTGTGGCTGTTAAAAGGAAGAAAAGCAAGAATGCTAAACAGGAGGAGGAGGCAGAACTCTCTCGCTGTATGTCTCCTGTTAGGAATGGGTGGGTGTGTTTACTTTGAAGAACTCATACAGTACACTCCTCGATACAGCCCCCCGACCAGCAGGAAGTTGCTTAACGTCACTGTGCATGTGAGTGATATGTTCCTATCTTGCCCACAACGTAGTTTGTAGCCAAACGTGTCCTGCTGTGAAATCTTTGTGTGCAAATATAAATGCTATGGGCTTTGCAATGTGGCTTTCTGACTAACGTTTAGTGTGTTATGTTGGCAAAAGTATTTGGACAATGAACATCACATCAGTATGTGCTGGTTGAACATCTCATTCCAAATAAATCCTCAACATGTTGTTAAGTATTGAAGATACTTAAGGCCTAAGTACCTAAAGGTAAGAAGGCATTCACTTAAAGTATCACCCTAATACATAAAAACCGACCATTGTTCCTCCGTTTTAGTTGGCACTGGTCACTTGGGCATGTAGTGGTCTTCGGGGAACTGCCAAACCCAGGTTTTTTTTGTCAGGAAGCCAGGTGGTGAAGCAGACACATGGCATTGCTATTCTTTTATTTTACGCTTCGGGGAGGCTCTGCCAACACTTTGTTTCTGATGAAGAAATTTTGTACATATGTTGCTTTCTGATACAGTCTGGCAATTTGTATTTGTATTATTTTTTCGTACCTTTACAAATTATGTTCAAGAAACCAGTTTAAGATGATTTGAGATTTGTGATAATTAACTGGGTACAGTTTGGCCATAAAGTGATAGATGTGGTCAGCAACAATACTTGGGTAGACTGTGGCAAATTAATTGGTATTAAGGGGCCCAAAGTGTACCAAGCCACAGATGCATTTCTAATAGCTCAGACCAGTCTTGCCGTTCTCCTCTGACTTCCTGTACGCCCTAGACACAACAGTTTCTGAAACACTCAGACTAGCATCAACATCCATGCAACAATCAAAATCATTTAATCCACCTTTCTTTTGCTTTCTGATCCTGGGTTTAAACTTCCAATCCGTTTATTTCGGCTGTAACATTTGGGTTTGATATCAAACGACTAATATAAGACAGAAGATCAACATTTCAGCTTTTATTTCCAGGTATTTACATCTGGATCTGATACACAGTTTAGACGATGGCACCTTTTGCCTAAAAAAAACCTACCCATTTTTCTTGTGAGCAAAAGTACTGGATCAAATTAAAATATATTAAACTAAATAAGACTGAGTATTTAGTTGCAGTTTCTTTGGTTGCAAGAAGTGCATTAAGCCTGTGACCCATTGACATCACTAAACGTTTGTATTCTTTTTTTTGTGATGTTTTTCCAGGCTTCCAACGCAGCCTCTTTTTTTAGTTAGTGTGCTATTTACTCTTTTCACTCTCCTTTTTTACAGGTAAAATGCATGCTCTATAGGTTTTAGGTCTGGAGATTGACTAAACAAGATCAAAACTTTTCACAGTGAATTCCTTTGTACTTTTGGCAATATGTTTAGGGTCATTATCTTGCTGCATAGTGAAGGATCTCTCAATCAGTTGGGTTGCATCTTTCTCTAATTTGACAGATAAAATATTTAGGTAGACTTCTGAGTTCATTGTACTGCTGCCATCACGCGTGACTTCATCAATGGAGATTTCTAAGCCATTCAAGCCCACACCATGGCATTACCTACACTGTGTTTCACAGATGAGCTTGTATGTTTGGGATCAGGAGCAGATCCTTTCTTTCTCCAAACCTTAGCCATACCATCACAACTCATTAGTCCATAAATCTTTGTCTAACAATTTCTGAGGCTCGTCTTTGTACTTCTTGGCAAATACCAGCCTGGTCTTCTTATTCTTCTTGCTTGGTTTGCATATTCTAATATATTTAATCTTCTAGTATAGTTCATGAAGTGAACAGTAGATTGTGATACCTGCACTCCTACCCTTTGGAGGTTGTTGCTGTCACTTTTATCTACGGAGTATAGACATTTAGAGCTATTTATATTTTGAATAATCAATGTACAGGACACACATGGGCAATAAAACACACCTCACAGTCACATGCTCCAAAACTTTTGCTCACAAGAAAAATGGGTGGGTTCAGATAATCTTTTGAGCTGTGTATCAGATCCTGATGTAAACACCTGGAAATAAAAGCTGAAATGTTGATTTTTGTCTCATATATTCATCTTTTAATGCTTGTGTCTGCATAACCTCTCCTTTCTCAGCTTCCAGCTTCTGTGGCACCTCGCTAACCTCTAAAGGTTACATTAAAATCCCATTCACCATTTTGTTCTTCTTTGAGCACCAAAATTAACAAAAGTCACCATCATCCTTCAAAGCCAAACACCGCACAAAATAGCTTTCACATAATTGGAAACCAGAACACGCTGATCAAGGCTAAAAAAAAAGAAACCCAACACTAATTGGTGATGTTTCTGCAAGTACAATTCTTTGGTGTAAATAATCTGTGTGATGAGTTCTTTTGTGTATTGTGTGACTGTGTAGTTCAGACCAAACCAGACAATAATAGACCCCCATGATATTTCTGGTTAGTCGGTGCTACCTGGGGATCTAGAAATATCATTATGGTCAGCCAAGCACGTCATAAAATAGGACTGTATCATTGAGTTCGTACTATATATTAAATCAGTTCTGTTTTTGTTTGTCTCTGAAAGGACCATATTGGACTACTTGGTTATGTGCTTGGCCTTCTGTCCTTTGTGATTAGCTCGACCTCTAGGTTTCCCTTCCTCCTTAAATCTGTGAGTACTCCAATAAATGCATCAAGTCCATAATCTAGCAATAGATCTTCTGTGTTTAGAAAATCATTTAAAATGAGTATCACGTATTCAAGTGCATCCCATGTTGAAGCAATTCCATGGCTTGTAATTTGCATCCTACAGGACAGAGCCAAGATGAGTAATCCTGCAAATGTGTCTTCAAGGGTTTTCAATGTTTTGGCTGGAGCACTTTATACCTCTGCGATAGTTCTCTATGATCCGCAAATGCAGTCTGTTGTTAAGGCTCTGCCATGGATTCTCTCAGGAACCTGCTGTGCTCTTCTGGACACTGCTGTATCCTTTATAATTCTTTTTAGAAATGTTTCAATTAGGATGATCTGATGGTTAAAGATTCAAATGCTGTTTATCAGGTTTGTTTATCAGTTTTGCATGAACCGGTCTGACCCTAAAGACCCTAGGGTTTTTCCTTTTCATAACACTAGACACTATATAGACATATAGACTATATAGACAATGTTTGTGGGCACCTTAACATTGCATACAAAACATTGGTATTAGTATGAAGTTTGGCTTCCAATTTTGCTGCTAAAACAGTCTTTATTCTTCTAAAAGGACTTTCCATTAGATTTTGGAACCTGATTCAAAGGTCTGTTTATGATGTTAGACAAGAAACCCTCACTCCCTTATGGTATTCCCATGAATTTTCAAGGTGTCTGATGGAGATGAGGTCAAGCTTCTATGTCAGCCAGTTCCCAATAAAAGCTGCCAAACCAATTCTCTATGGACTTTTTTTATGGAGAGCAGGACAGAAAGTCAATGAATGACCTTGTTGGAATGTCTAGGGAGGGTTGTTCCTGCCTTGCATTCTATGCTGCTGGTTAGGCACTGGCTCTTCTGTGGTCTTGTCCAGATAAAGTATGTAAGAAAGTGAGTGAGCGAGCAGTTCACCAACATCCCAGATTTGAAATTCCTTAATGCTGATGCACAGGACTGGTCAGTTACTAGAAACATTTAATACTAGTGGGGGGGGTCGGTCACACTACATACTAAAAGCAAAGGTTATATACTCATATATACAAAATATTGAATCAATTTCCTTATATACCAAGTATATTTGCCTAGTTTGATTACTCTCCCACACAAAAAAGTTATATTTAGAGAGGTGCTATGTAACAACCACATTGGGTCTCATTGGGTATTTTATTTATACCACTATTCTGCATACACTCGAGACTGCATGTGAGACCAGCAGGCATAGCACCTGGCCCACCTGGCACCAACAATCGCACCACAGTCAAAACCACTGAGATTCTCCCCATTCTGATGGTACTTGTGACCTAAACCTGCTTACCCATATCATTAGGTACTTTGCTACTACAGTAATCGTTAATTGGATGAGTACTGTAGGTGTACAGGTGATAGGTAAGTGCATATCTGTTAAAAACTACTATTATTCAGGCTTGTTATAGCCTCCCCAAACCTGAATAAATGGAAGCTCTGTTTAGCTGAAACACATTCTGTGGTCGATGGACATAATTTAAAAATCAGCCAGTTTAGATCTCTGCCCGCTGAAACAGATCCACCAGATAAATGTGAAAGTAATTTATCCACCCCTGTATGAATCTATGAAACAAATAACATGTTAAACGATTGTTTTATGCTGAAGATGCTGTATGCTCTTTAACTTCATAGATTCTGCTCCTGTCCTGTTACAACATCTGTTATAAGCAATGGTCCGTTAGACTCCTGCGATTAGATAATGAGTCTCTTTTGGGTAGATTCAGCAGTGCTAACACTGACCAGCATCCCAGCTCCAAAGGAAAAGAGATAAAGAAGCATCGTCTTCCACCACGTGTAAGCAGCTCACCAAATTTGCCACAGATGGGACATTACTTGGATGTCAGTGTTCAACCTGTTCGAAAGGTCTGCATTTTGTTCGCCTGTGGCTGAATGTTACTTTAAATTGAAAGATGTATACGTGTTGAAACACAGGTACGCATCACGTTCAGTGAAATTGCATGTTATCCTCTCTAAACTGCTCTCAAAAATGAGATGCCACATCCCCTAATTGTTGTAAGCAGTGTAGATGTTGTCCAAACGCCAAATTATCCCATACACACCATAATACCATATTGACTAGGTTAATAATACTAATTAATAATAAGGATAAGCGGACTGCAGCGGACGAAAGGTGACTTTTTGGAACACACATCCTAATACTGGCAAATTACCTAGGCCTTTGCATTGATCCCAAGTGACCTGTGGTTCCATCTTCATTTAAGTCATGATACCACAAACACATTGCAACTGAATACAGTAAATAATGGTCAACCATGGTCAAAAATTATGGGACATTCCAAAATGAATATGAAAAAAATGTACACAAATATCAAGATCATCAGTCAAAGAAACTTGTTCAATTACACCAATGAGATGCAAACTAGATTATCGTAAATTATCATAATTGGCAAGATCGTGCCCTAGTCTTAGTATAGGGTGTTAGTTGAAGACTTCAGCACTTTCAGCCTTTTATGTAGCGCATTTTCACCAATTAAATAAAAGTTGGTTTTGCATCTCATTTGCATCTCATTTTTCTTTGACTTGTCGGTTGCATTTCTGATCTTCTTGTTTGATAAATGGATCAAATGCTTCTTTTATCAGTTCCTATTCATTTTGAAATATCCATTAACTTTTGTAAGCAGTGTAGCTGTTGTCCAAACAGACTTTACATTGGTAAACGCAAGGTGGCTTTTTGGAACACACACATCCTAACACTAGCAAATTACCTAGGCCTTTGCATTGATTCCTAGTAAAATGTGGTTCCATCTTAATTTAAATCCTGGTATGACAAACACATTACAGCTGAATACAGTAAATAAAAGGCAACCAGTTACACTGCTCTCAAATTATGGGATATTTCAAAATGAATATGAAGCGATTAAAAGAAAGTATCCAGCACTTTCAGCCTTTTATTTGGGCATTTTTACCAATTACATAAAAGTTGTTTTTGCATCTCATTTGCATTATAGAGCTACTTTCTTTGACTTGTCAATTGCATTTCTGATCTTCTTGTTTAATAAAAAATAAATCAAATGCTTTTTTTTTTTTTTTTTTTTAAATCACTTTGTATACATTTTGAAATGCCCCCTAACTTTTGTGAGCACTGTACTTTTAAAAGTCAAGGTTGGACTATCATGTGTATACTATCATTACAGCATTCAAAAACTGATATTTTATCACTCATATTGCTATGCTGACATAATGAAACACATTTTTATTATATTCGGTTCTCCAAAAATTGCAAAAGAAGCAGTTACATTGTGTATTCACTTGATTTATATTTGTAGTTTTTCTTTTTCTCCAGGTCTGTTTGAAGGAGGTTACGATGACGCGGGAGGGCTCAGCAGAGTGTCAATCCCAGAAGCGATGCGTGAAGGTAGTCAGGGTGGATGAGTGCTATTCCTCAGACAGCACTACAGATTCCCTTTGTGTCAGCTCCGAATTAGAGGTATGCATCCCAAGTTTTCCATCACTTACACTTTAAATTTGTAAAAAAAAGTTACATTATTTCAGTCAGTTTAAGTTTATAGTAACAGATTAAAGAAACAGAAGCTAAACACATTAACAGGGAGAATATACTCTACTTACAAAAAGAGGGGATATTTCATTATGGGATATTTAATTTTAAAGTATCCCCTCATTTTTATGAGCAGCATAATGAACATGTATGTATATTTGTTTGTTCATATACCCTACGATGGACTGGTGATCTCCACGGTTGGTTCTTATCTTACACCTAGTGCTGTTAATTAGGTCCTAAGATGCCTTGAGACCCAGACTTGGAATATGCAAGCGAGTGGGGCTCGAGCACAGATATTTTTCGAGAAAAGTGATTGGAAAGAGGAAAACGGACAATGCATTTCCATACTGTCCCGACTTTCTGTTTTGGGGTTGTGAAAAGTACGTTTTTTTTCCTTAGATTTTACATGTTCTAAGAAAATCCCTATTCACATGTTAAATCAACTGCAATCTGTATCACAATGGTTGTATAATTGTGCATGAAAGCCTAAAAAAAAAGGGAGTGGAATAGGGGAGCGATTTTCATTTGACGTTATTCAGTCCGGATCCACATGGAGTCTTGCCTGCTGATGAGTTCTCCATTTAGTGTGATTCTGATTCTGAACAAGCCTTTACTCAGGACATTTTACACCCTGATTACAAACGACGCTCCCCAGATCCTGAACAGTTATTTCTGACTGTAGGTGGCAATAAAGGGTTTGAAACTACAAAGAGACGTGACTTTGTTGATACTGTTAGGGTTTTAGAAGAGAAAACATTGTAATCTGATTTGTACAGATCTTCTATTTGTTTTGTTTTACCATTTAAATATCTAAACAATAATGCATTCCAGGGTGGTGGTGGTTATACGCAGTGCACGTCGTAAATGCATTTGATGGAATTGCGTAGTAAAGACGTGCCCGAGTTGGACTGTAAAGTTTGTGATGCTGCCATGTTATCGGTTTTACAGCAAAATAGTTTAACAGCAAAGCACAAACTATGTATACTACTCTAAAGACATGTGGACTTGTATGTAAAAAGTCCAATGTTCAGTGTTCTCATTGCATCCCTGGCGACAGATGACCCTGTGTTTCCAATAACAATAAACTAGAGAGTGACACAGCACTTTGAGGACTGCTGTTGCGTAACAGTTCTTGATGGTTATGTACATCATGCAGATGCAATAATAGTACCGCTAATCACTGCTGAAACCGCTTTATTGTAATATAGCAAAATGATGAGCTAATTCACTACAAAATAATGGCGTAGTCGATTTATTTATGTAAATCCTGCATAGAAGAAAATCACAAAGCAAGGATGGCTTAAACAACCCCCCCCCCAGCGTTTTGCTACAAATAACTGATTCGAGCTCTAGTCGTACTTTTAACAACTGCTTCAAGTATGAGCTGTTGGCAGAAAATGCCTCTAAAGCCATGGTTCTCAAAATGGGCTCAGGGGAATTATAGGGGGACAAAATGTTTAGTCAGTTCATCTTTGGTTTTATTCACTTACCATCCCAAATCGGGAAAAAGTTGGTACAGTATGAGAAATGCAAAAAATAAAAAAAATGCAGGTTTACATTTATATTTCTTTGCTTTTGCTTTTATTTCAATTTAATTTCTTATGGCTCATCCGTTCCTGCATTTCGTACAACACATTCCAAAGTTGGGAGGTAAGGCATTTATTATTTTGTGACGTTAACATTCACCTACCAATCAATTAATTGTTTTAGGTGCTGCTGCGTTTGCCTCATTCATCCTCCAAACACAACTTAAGGTGTATAGCAGTACGGGGTTGCATTTTGGTATTAACAAAGAGTTGAAGATTAAACTATTTGGTTTAATTTATATACAAAGTAATGCCATATTTCTCTTAAGGCCCTTAAGTTACAATAAACAAAGTGGTGATTCATAAGTTAAATATGTTTTGATATTTCTATGACTCACCAGCAGTGTCTAGCCCCGACGCATTTCATATTTGTCATACCCACTGTTACTTCTTAAAGATGCAGTGTTATTCAGTGAGCGCAATTGTAGCAAACCTGTTTAATAGTGTGCACTCGATTTTTGCGTTTGGTAAGCAGTTTTTATTTGTAACTGTAACTTTGGAAAGTTAAATGCTAAAAGTTAACAAAAAAAAGCTGTAGTAACCTATTTAATAATTATTAAATTATTGTACTGTAAGATTACATTATATACAATGTAGCCATAAAATGTCCCACCACCACAGTGACAGGAATAAATGCTTGTAGTCCTGCAGAAGGGACTGTTCTAGTTCTGGCATCACAAGTAATAGGTCAAAGGCCGTGTCTGAACAAGAGGGGCTGGATGCAGAAGAAGTAAGAGACCAAGTCAAATAAGAAAAATCCAATATTTAGATGCATTATGTTGTGTTGCTCCTTGGGAAAAGGAAAATCACACCTTTGTTTGTCACATGGGCAGTAACGAAAATGTCACATGCCATATTATTGACTAATGACGGGAGGTAACCATAGATGTCCTAATAAAAAAGACCATCTCTTATGTTGTGATATTTGTAATAATATCAGTTTTTCTGGGAGAGAGCAACAAAGATTTGACTGATCATGTCCAGACCGGACTCAAATGTACTTCCATGGCTTCTTTGTCAGCTCTGAAATGTGGAGGAGTAAGAATAATTTTGAGAGGAGAAAATCAGTTATTTATGTATGACATTCAACTTGATGATAAAAAGGGAAAAATCGGAAATGAAATGTCCCCTAATGAAAGATCCCATACTTTTTGTGAGCAGTATAGTAAATGGTTAGGATATGCCTATAGCATTTGGTGTCATCTAGAGTTTCTTTTCTTGCTAGTTGACACAAGGGTCTCAAACTAGGAAAAAATTATTGCCTGAATTTCTAAGCATTGTTTTTTTTTTTAGTTTTGACAACTCAAGTTTACAATATTAGTTAATGTTTACTGCCCAGTAGTCTTTTATCTAGACCTAAACTTTTGTATGAACTAGTGGGCTTGTGTGCCTGGTTGAGAGGCAACAGCTTAGTGATTCCATTTTTCTGAACCCAGCCTCACCCTCAAAAGTTTAAAACGTTAGCAGACTACGGGTTGTGCCTAGCTCGCTGTTCTGTGAGATTTCTGTTTTTGGGTGATCGTGAGGCTTGCTTTCTGAATGCGTCCCATTATTATTATATAAATTGCCGGTTATGCCGTGTATGCTTAAATTAATACACCATTACCACACCACCTATGAAATCCATTACGGTTTTCTATTCTCGCAGTGGGACTTTGAAGAGGCAGCTCCTCAGTGGAGTTCACAGAACGGCAAGCATGGGAATGCTGAAGATTTTGCTCTGCGTGACTGGATGGTAGACCAAAGGTCAAAGTCTAACACAAGGTCAAGCTTACGTGCCTGCTTCTGCAACAATGCTGCTCTTGTGGAGACGGCCTCAGGGACAGGAGAGACTAACTTGAGCCTTTCTGATTCTATTAAATGATTCTACATCAGATGTCACATTGTGATCTTTCATCAATAAATGTTTAATAAGATGAAATAAAGGCGTAAACATAATCCTAAATATTTAATGTTGTATTTGATTGGAAATGTAAAAAAGCATAGCGCTGTGTAATAAGTATTAGTATGGCTATGATATCATGAGACTGAGCACTGGTCATGTCTTCATGACTAAAATTTGATTTCCTATAATGAGTCAGGTGTATTTAAGAGCCTGTGCTTAAATGGGATGTTTTTAGTGGGAACAGTTTCTTTCAGTCACATGGACTGTAATCAAAATCTCACTCTACAGCACTGATTTGTGCCAGTTATGAGCCAGAACATAGACATATGGAGGGAGGTGTCTCATAAATGTCCTAATAAAACAAGATCATCGTTTCACAAGCCTGATAGTTCTTCGGGTTGTTTCCTGTATTTTGGTAGTTGGACAGTTTTATCTAAGCAGGATTGAAAAAGGGCCAGCAACCTCTGATAAGGCTCAAGCCGGACAGCTAGGGGTTTTCTGGCATTCCCACTGGACTTCCGGCATGGTCATTATTGTGTTGTGACTTGATGGCTTGGGTTTATTGTGCCCAAGTCACCCTTGTCTAACTTATGATTACCAAAGAAACATTCCCATAAGCCTGATAGCTGGACAATGTAGCAACTAGAGATTGTCCAACACATTCCTCTCCCTTTGTAACAGCACACTGGAGACACGTATCATGTGGCAGATAAGGTACCAAACTAGAAAATGATGTAATTCAGACAGTACAGACCACCTGCCTACCTTCCTCTTATGACGCCCCAACAAAATACTTCCCTCATGAATTTCTCAAGTTTCCATTTAGTTTCCAAGGTTATCAATCAGTGTCATATTCAGCATTAAATTAAATATGAGGATTGCATAGAACCAGATCATAAGCTATTGACTATACACTGTGTAAATGTGTAGAGTGAATAGAAATAAATCATTGTACCGTGTCAGTGCCCTTTTGTCACTTTATACCCAGAAAAAGGAAATCATTTAATGCTGAACTTTTGTGTTATAGCCCTCAGCATCAAAGTGAAAATAACATTTTTAAATATTCTGAGCATTTTTTAAAAATGAACAAGTAAAATATCAGGACTGAAATGATAATCAGCTGACTCTGAGTTAATTCGGTTATTTATTGTTACATCAATGGCTATTCATGACATGAGTAAGGTATGACTAATAGTCATGCACACTGGCAATGGGCCAATTTAGAGCAACTAGTTAACCTAATGCATATCTTTAGAATGTGGGAGGAAACTAGAGTACCTGGAAAAAACCCACACAGGCAGGTCTTGGAGGTCATGCAAATTTTGGGTTTTGAACCAAAAAAAGTTTGGGATTGAACAGGAGCTGCCTGCAACTATGAGGAAACACCGCCTTGGGGTAACTATTTAAAATTTGTTCAGTTACAACAATTTGACTTCCAAATCAAAGACCAAGTGAACCGGTTCCCACTTGATATCAACTGTAAATGCTTTGATAAGTAAATTATATAAAACTGGCTGTTCCTCATGGATTCTGCTAGCAGTTCTATTAGTCGTAATTCAAATGATGAATTACTGTGACTCGTGGTAGGTTATCATGATTATAAAAGTGCTTTTAAAAGTGCACTGGCATAAAGCTTAAAAAATTTAACTTTCAACTTTAAATGATTTTAATTATACAAAACTGAAATTTTATGGTGCTACTAACACTATATCTGGATTGGCCATCCCTAAAGAAGGATATGCTGCCAAGAGGCCAGTGTCTTTATGAATGAGGATTCATACACAAGTCAGCAATCTCACATCTCCATCTCACCTCCTTACATAAAAAATGGACAGATATGGGCAAAATGTAAATTTTACTACTTCAAAAGGATGTAGACAGTTTTTTTTAAACAAAAAAAAAGTCATTCAAATAGGATGCCAATTTAGAAGAATCTCAAAATTCTTACCTGAACTATTTGATGGGGAGGCATGGCCAGAAAATGTTTGATTAGTTTTTTTGTATGGGGACTTCAAACATGGGTTACCAAGCATTCCTCTTGATAGCCCATGCTTGTTTTGGCACTGTAGCGGGTGTGCATGACCACTTTGATATGCATTGAAAAAGTGCTGATCCAACAGCTCTTTACAGTGTGACGTAAAATGTCTTTCTATACATTCTTCTCTGAAGGCATCTAACCATGGTCTGGGCTTTCTGGTGAGGCCAGCTCACAAGGTCTTTTCGTTTCTCCTTTGAAACTTGGGGATAATAAAAACACGTGGTCCGGCCCATATTCATGGGTGGAATTTAGTTTGAACAACAGACTAGGAGCAAGGATTAGAAAATCTGAAGTCATAGCTTCTTGTTTTTCTTTTGGATTGATATGTACGTCACTAATGGCTCCACTAAGACGTAGTGGAATACATTTGTCATGAGTATAAGCTCAAACACTGTTGTCTTGTAACCAGTTCTGTTTTATTTCTTATTTCATGTTTTTTTTCTGTTTTAGTTGTAGCTGCAGTGCAGCATTGTTGATTCATGTTATTCATTCATTCCTCTTACAGATGGAAAGGTAAAACTGATTGTTTTACATCCCCAGAATATCTCTAAATTTAGAATATGTGCATTCATATTAACTGGCATTGCTATACTGTGTAGGTTTACTCATACCTTGGGTGGCTCAACGCAATCCATTCTGGAATTAGTAGGGGCAGATGAACGTCTACCACCACAGGGCCTGGTAATCGACGCTGATCCCCATGTGTGTCCTTCAGACATGGCAATACATGCTGGTTTGATGTTCTACCTGGCGAAAGTCAGTGCTGGCAAACTTATTAGTGGGCTAGTACCACCTGAATGCCTCAATAGGCAGGGTCACTTAGATCCAGGAAAGGAAAGTCAATGCTACAGCGCACAATGGCACATACAATTACCCACTTACCCAGGTATGTGGTCAGTGTGGCATGTGGTAAACTCCAGACTGATTTAACACTGCTCACAAAAATTAAGGGATATTTAATTATAGGATATTTCTTTTTGAAGCATCCCCTAATTTTTGTTGGTGGTATATATGTGTGTCCAAAAATTTCTTTTAAACAATGACTGCATAAAAAGGACAACGCGCGTTGGTCGCTATCCGAAATGTTCACTCTCCAAAACAATTTTCCCCATAAGAAATAAAGGAAATAATTGGTTCCCAGGCCCTGTTGACTCACTAATATATGAAAGTTACAGGCTGTATAGGTATGCTTTTTAAATAAGAAGAGGTATACAATACGAATGGAGTTAAATTAACATAAAAACATTAAAGAAAGCATTTAAACATAAGAAAATATTTAGTTCTCGTTCAAACTTGGAAATCATTTCCTTTTTCAATTCTGCTACTGCTACTATCGCTCTTAATCTTCTTTGGAGCCACGATTGAGGGAAATATTATTAAAATAAAGCACAAAACCCCCTAAATAAATAGGATGCGTAAAGATTAAGATAACAGAACGACCGATCGTAACTGTGTCTCGAGCATGAATGATGCTTGGTCTGAGTGGCTGGTCACGTGTAGGTGACGTAGCTGTTCGCTATCTAAAATTTTGTTCGCTGTCCGAGGCAAATCTTTTTCGCCCGTTATGCGAATTGTTTGCTATCAAAGGCGTTCGCTAACTGAGGTTCCACTGTATATTATATTTAGTTACCAACTCATTTATGTTGTGTGTGTGTGTGTGTGTATGTGTGTGTTGTCAACCGTTAACAAAGAAATGCTGATGAACATGGACTTTATGTATTAGTGTATTATATATGTGTACACATATATA